>JAUZNJ010090062.1:0-22597 GCA_034780135.1 Jordanella pulchra | reverse complement strand
TTACACCTTTTGAATGCAATTACTGAAATAAATCAAGTTTTTCAAAATATTCTAATTTACTGGCTTTTACCTGTATTATTTCAGCTTTAGACTGAAGGGTGAAGGCTGTTCAAGTTCAGCACAGTAGTCCTGGGCTCCTTTCTTACCCTGGATAGAGTTCTACGACTGATCCCACAAAAGATGAAGGGATAGGAGCTAACAAGGTAGGAGGTAAGGAAGGTAATGTAGGAGCTACATTTTGAGGTGTAAAAAACAGCAGCATTTAGGCTGTGTATTGACAGTAAGCTATTGTCAATTGGTAATTATCATAGGTTTTGGAAAGTACAGATAAACAGACTTTTACCTGCAAAGTAGTTTGCATCGACTATTGCTATATATATATATATATATATAGATAGATATATATATCTTTACAGAAGTAAAAACAAGGCAAAAGCTTCAGTAATCCATTGGTCTTTGTGGGTTTTTTTTTTTAAATTTAGATAATTTTAATACATGGTTTACTTGTATTGGTTTCATTTCATTTCTTATTCCTAACACCAAATTTTACCAGATTTGGTATTAGGAATAACATAGATGTTAATCCATTTTACCCGTCTTTTTTGTCTTTATTTCTTTATTTATGTTTTAGCTTCTCAGACATATACCAATTCAAGAGAGGTACTTTCGGCCCTGAGGATGATTGTGATCCCAAATTGCGGAAGAAGATATGATACCTGTAGGGCTGCTCTCTAAAGGGATAAGCAGCACTTCTTTCATCACAGAGCGAAATAATACTGAATCAAAAAAGACAAAATGCTTTTTTCTATAATATTGGTTAAGAGTATCATAGAAAATACACCAGCACATTAAAAAAGACATTTAAATGAAGAAAAAATAAAGAGTTGTATACAAATGTATTAGTCCTATTTAGAAGTGAGCGGATGTTTTTTAAATGCTCATCGCTCTCCTTCAGCATGTCTATCCTTCAGACCTCCACTGAAACAAAAGAGAAATAACAAAAGTTAGATTCAGTTTCATGTTAAAAGTTGCCAGTAACAAAGCGCAGTACAGTACAGTGCAGTACATACTACACGGGCCGGGAATGTCCAGTTGTACGTAGTTCTCCTGGCAGAGATGAACAAATGCTGCTGCTAATCTGCAGGGGGCTTTGAAGGAGCTCAGCTTACACACAGATAGGAACTGAGCAGGATCCACCTGAAGACAAAGACAAGCTGGGCTGTAAAATCAGACAGATTCTCTCATTTAGCTGCTTTTTCAGTTTCCTATTAACTCCACCTAGGCCTACACCAGGATTATACAGTCACTAGCAAAAATATTCAATACTCTGACATTTCATCATAGAAACACAAACCCCAGTGTGTTTTACACCATAGCAAATTGAAAGTAATTACTATTTAGGAAGGGCAAAAGTATTTTTTTTTTCTTTTATAGTAATTTAAGGATCTAAAAATTGTTTTGTACATTCATATTTCAACACTTTGCAATGGTAATATAGTTAGTAAAAGAGACTCTGAATAGTGTTCAGGTCCAGATTCTGCGTTTGTTAATAAGGGGCATGATTCTGAGGTGCTCCTGGTGGTTTGTTTAATTTTATTCTATTTTTTCACAAAAAAAGGTAGTGAAAAAAGCAATTTCTCTTAAACACTTAAACACTTAATGAGATACCTACCTACCACATAGTACCAACACCTAAAGGTGGTCTGTTTGAGTGAAGTTTGTAAAAAGAACTTCTAAAATATATGTTAAATAATATCTGTACTAAAAGCTTTCTAACAGCTGTTTAATAAGAGCCACGAAACAGCGGCAAACTTGTGACTTCAAACCTCATTAATCTTTATTACTGTAGGTGATCCCTAAGCTTTCCCTAAGCTTTAGCAATATTCTTTTGCTTGTATTTTTTTTACACTTAGCCCCAAAATTTTCTCTTAAGGACATTGAAAATACTATAGTATATTAAATGAATGATCATTAACACAACAATCGTAATTTTCTAAACCAATCAGTTTCAGGAGATAGTCGAGGAGATAGATTGATTCTTGTGATTCTGCATTGCTATGTGTGACTCCAGGGCCATTAACAGCCTTCTGCACACCAATATAGATGTTCGCTGACAGCCCCACATATTTTATAATTTTCCTCATACTAATCCCCAGTGATGCTGGTCAGGGACTTGCTTCTCCTCGCACAATCAAGCACAATGTTTTACGTCATCGCGGCCACGTCCAGCTAATCATATGTGTAACGTCACTAGCATGTGCAGCAGGTCTTGTACCTCCACAGGCAGTTGGTAAGTGATGCTGCTTGTGCAACTTTATACCAATTCTGTAAAAGACCAGGAAACCATAGTAAACCAACCATGTCTAACTGCTAATGTTGCTGACTATGTCCACATAATCGCACATATACACAAGTCAAATTCTCATCCCCCACAAGAAAAAGGAGGGGTATGAAAAGTGGTGAGAAATAGCTATTCTTATTTTTTCCCCCATAAATGATAAAACATGAATGTAAAGACAATTGCAGAAGGATTGTAACCTTACTCCATGTTAGACTCCTCTACAAGCTTCCCTCTGACCTTTCTCCTCCTGTCCTTTGTCTTCAGAAAGCAAATCCTCTCTAAAGTATTATTGTGTACTACAAAAAAACTGAGGCCTTTACAAAACAGCTAACTTATTCTGAGATAAAGGGACATACAGGCAGACTAAAGTTAGTAAAGTTGTTAAAGGGGCCTATATCCAAATTACAGGATGTACACATCTAACCCCTCAATTTGCACCTATATGTTACAACTTGGGTCCTACTTTTGAAAACCGTATGCGTCTAACATGGTAATGCCAGAACTAGCACACCGTAAAGATGACTATGTGGATTGATGATTTCATATTGTATCGATTTTAACTGAATCGTTAATCATTTTATTGAGATGTATTGGTATGTGTAGATGGTTTTTTTAAACATCTATTACTAATTTATACACTAGTTTTCAGCGCTCCATGCTTCTTTAAAGTTAAAATTTTACTAACCCTGTTTTACCAACTTTTTTGCTTCCAGAAAAAAGGCAACAGAGTCTCCCCTGAATAGGAGAAAACCCCATTCATGCACCTTGTGCTTTGACAGCTGTTCTACCTTTCTTGACATGAACTTCCTCCCAATTTTTTAAGACTATCACTTGTATTTTCTGAACTTGAAATATTCTGTCAGACAAATGAAGGTTTAACAACCTCACTCCTGAATTTGATTGTCCCCAGTAAGCTGGAGAGAGACTGAGAAACACAAAATATATTTGCTTTTTACTTACCACCTTGAAACAGGAACTCAGGGGAGAATCAGGGGAAGAGAACAGAGATTCACAACTGGCAGCGCTCGTTCGCTCTTTTGTTTCTGTGTATTTACTGCAGCTTGACTGTAGCTGAAGACACAGATAAGTAGGACAGGAGACACCAACAGATAAACACAACTCCACAAAGCCGATTATCTATGGAAGAAAATGTGTATTTTACTGATCCTACCTTCCAGTCATGTAAAAAATCTTCAAATGTCTTAGCTTGAGATCCATCACGTAAAGGAAAATCATCACCTGCATCGTTATTGTTAGTTCCCAGGAGTCCAGTGGCAGCCCCTGTGCAGACAATTGTTAGATTATCGAAGGAACAAGAGTCTTTCACATTTACACTGGTTACAATGGGAACCAGATACTTACATAAAATAAACTAATAAATCTTCTTAGTGTCTCACATTAAATCAGACTAAACCTTTCCCTCTTTAGGTAAGTTAGAATTTCTCTATAGACTTTTTACTAAAGACTAATGGTCTTTATTTTTATTATTTTTGATATCCAGAAGAAAGGAAATGTTCTTAAAAGAGAGGAATGACATGCGGTAAAAGTCAACAGGTCCACGACAGCTGCATCGGGTGCTTAAACCTATGAGTCACCATCACGCCGAGTCAGTTTCTATAATTTTTGTTTGATACATCTTAAAACCATTAGAGGAATATTTCTAAAATTCTGCTCATTTAAAGATTTGATAATAATGTCATTACTTTATAAGCTTCTAATAGGCTCATAGTTTATAATAACGTTAACTACATCCTATTGTCACCTCTGCCAAGAAGGTTATGTTCTTAGTCGAGTGTAGGTGTGTGTGTGTGTGTGTTTGTTCGTCTGTCTGTGTACAGGACAACTTTTTAAAGTTATGAACAGATTTTAATGACATTTTTTCCTAAGATGCACCTCAGTCCAAGGAACAACCCATTAAATTTTGGTGATGATCCAGATAATAATCTGGATACAGTATTCTCTAATGTTGTGAGATAGGGATATTTGGCAGAACAAGCAGTTTCCCACTAAACCAGAAAGTTCGGAGGTATTTTACTGAAGACAAAACCACAAGAAAAGGAAATGTTGTTGGTTTGTCAGCAGGATCAAGTGCAATCTGGGTGTCAAAAATGCTTCAAGACCATAATTTTTACGCATGCTTCAACACTCTGGATGCTCTGTGCTCTGCTAGTGTATCTGTTCTGTTCTGTCGTTGCAAGCCAGAGAGCAGCCTAGCTTTATTTACTTTGATGAGTTGGGAAAAATATTTTTAACATGTTTTTAAGCAAGAAAGTTCACCTGAAAACATCCCCTGTGATTACCTAAAATATGCTGTTCCTGTTTGGAGCAGCATACCTCCAGAATACCGCGGGCAGCAGCGCTGGGAAGCCCCAGCTAAAACCATCTAAAGCGGCTAGCCTGTAGGGCATTTCCCACTGCCGTTCGTAGTGGCTGGAAGTGAATCAAAAATGTTTTCAAGGTATGTGTGAAATACTGCAAATACCAGAATATAAAATCGAATATTCTTCTTTGGCAGGTTTTAACATTTTTAGTTAATTTGGGTGTTTATACTCTGTTTCTCCATAGTTCATAAAAAAAATTTAGTGGAGTAAATTATCAAAGCTCGTTCTCTTTTCCTTGTACATAACTATCCATTCTTTAGGCTTTTTAAACCTTTGGAGGTAAACCCCTTTATATTTATTATACTTATTTATTTTTCATATGCAGACAGCTCTGCAGAAGTGATCACAGCTTGCATGTAGTGTCTGTCTCTCAAAAAACTTCTGTGTTGAACGCTGGGAGGCTCTGATGAAGGGAAGCCAGAATACCCAGAGGCTAGGGTGCCCCGATGTTTGGATGCGCCACTCCCAATGCTCGGACGCACTGTGGAACCACTCAATGCTGCTTGACACTCTCCCCAATAGAAATTTTTAGATGAATCAGATGCTTTCTGAACACACCTTTAGGAAGACAATTGCTGGATTCTTGAATGTAAAAAATTATTATATTTGCCCTTCTGCTGTTAAGCAAACACATATAAAGTCTGTAACCTACCTCACCTTGAAAGGAAATTTTGTTTGTTTTAATGTCAGACGGAGAAAAAGCCTTTGGTATTTTTACAGAATATAGGTTAAAAAAAGTCAAACATGTTTTTCTCCTACCATGTAGCCATCCACCCAGGGTGAAGCTGCACAACTCTAGCTGAAAATCACATGACACTGATTCTCCTTCCTGATTGGACACCTGTACTTTATTTGACCCTTTTTTCACACTCAGCCCATGATCAGTGTTATACCCGTGTGTGGCAACGTTTTGGCAGCCAGCTTTCACCTGTGACACAGAAATCTTTTTTAACAGTCTGCAGCAATTGTACAGTTCATTTATGGTTGTAGAAAATGCAGTGAAAAAATTATGTCAATTATGTCTCCCTTAACACATACCTCCCCATTGAGCTGAATGTTGATGGTGCTGTTGTTCATCATGATCACCAGGGAGCTCTGTGGGTCAGGTCCAAGCAGCAGCATAAACGAGGGCTCACTGCTGATGTCCTGGGAGAGCAGCAGCGGACAGGAACCAGGAAGCTCAAACAGGTGACCGTCAAAAGTCACCACAAACTGATCTGCCACCAGCAGAGCTTGGTCTTTTGGAATAGAGGCAAGAGGAAACAGAGCAACATAGACTTATCAAAGGAAGTGACTGCAAAGGATGTCTTTGAGCTTTCAATGTCAAGGATTGCACACTTCTGGGAAAACAGATTTGACCCTCCCTCACGATTTTCCTTGGTTTTCATTTTTGATGCCATTCAAAACTTTTTATATCATCGAAGAAATGTTTTTATCAAAGATAACAAAAGGATGTGTGTGTCGTCTGATCCAGAGAAAAGGCTGTATATTCTGACCTCTTCAAGCTCCAGGATGGCAATCGCTGCTCCACCTCGCTTCCTTCCCTGTACATGTTTTAAAGTTCATTTTAAAATACTCCAGCTCATCGTTGACAATCGGGCCCCTTGTTCTTGCAGCAGGCCACTCTGTCAAACTTACTGACCTTCAACCAAACTGAGATTTGGTTCTATTTAATTTCTTCTGGTATGACCATGGCATCTTTAAGTATTTGTAACTTTATTTTTCGATAAATTCTGACCCACTGCATGGACTACAGATATGTCTTAAGCACATAAAAAACCTGGATGACTTGTAGGTAAAAATGAAATTATTGTCTTTGGACCAGAGCCTTTGAAAAAGAGTCTGATGGGAATAAATTGGTCTCTGATAATGAAGTAATAATCCTTGGTGTTGCTTTTGATAAGTTCTTGTCATTAAATTTCTGATATGAAACAAATTTCTAGAATTTTCTTTTCATCACTATAATATTTCAGAAATTAGAAATGTCCTGTCCAGGAGTGATGCGGAGAAACTAGTCCATGCATTTATTACTTTAAAGCTGGACTATTGCATTGCAATTATTAGCAATAAGTCCACAAACTGTAGTTAAAAGCCTGCATCTGATCCAAACTGCTTTAGCCCGAGTTCTGATGGAAATTAAAGACAGACAATATTTCTTATATCTTAGTTGCGCTTCACTGACCTCTTGTACCAGAATAGAATTTACAATCCTCTTCCTCACGTATAAATACCTAAGTAAACAAGCTGCTTATGTTCCTAACAGAGCAATTCGCTCTCAATCTGTAGGTTTGCTAGTGGTACCCAGAATTTCTAAAAGCAGAATGGGATGCAGATCTTTTAGTAATCAGCCTCAGCTCCTGTGGAACCAACTACCAGTTTTAGTCCGTAAGGCAAACACCCTGTCTACTTTTCAGGCTAGGCTTCAAACTTCCCTCTTTTGATAAATCTAATATTTAGAGTGTCTCAATTTTATTCTGAGTTATTTCTATTGCTACACTGCTATAGGTTTAGGCTGCTGGAGGACATAGGGACCACTTTTCCTCACTCAGCTTCTTTCTATATATTCTGCCAACCTGCAGCTTTTGTGTTGTAAATTGGCACTGGATAAATAAACAAAATTGAATTAAATTAATGTTATCCATTTTCTTTTGCATTTTTTTTTTGCGCTTTGTAGCAGAATTCTCAATTTATTATTTTGTGCTTAGTTTGACTATTTCGATCCCTTATCTTATTTTCATTACTTTCAGTATTTTGTTTCAGCTGTGGCTGGTGTTAAAACACTTCATAAATAAAGTGGATGATGATAAATATCACAATAACTCACAATAGTGCAGAATTTTTTTAAATAAGATTTCAAAATATTCATCTGCTTCTGTTTATGATGCCAAAATCGGCACATAAGGACTGCACAAATAGGAACGGTAGTTCGAAATTACTGTAGATCCAAGCAGCTAACTACCAGGTTAATGTTAGACTGGGAAATTGTTTCTTCTCAGAGTTACATTTCTCAGATTCAAGCAAGTAAAACAAACAAACAAAACAAAACGAGGTGAACATCGGTCAAGAAATTGAGCACTGCTAACAGACACAGAGGTTGCTGCTTTCCTTCTGGACAGCTAAGTAAAATATTAGCATTAGCAAACCTTTCAACTGACTGGCAAATTGTACAGCAATGAAATTTTAAAAATCTTTTTTTTATAGAACACAAAAAACATGGACAACTACAAAGCATAATTCTGATCTATGACTAATATGAACATGTTGACACCCCAACACATATCTAGCTTACGTCTGAATGGGCTGTCCATGATTTTCCTCTTTAAGCGATAAAGCTCAGCAGTAGGTCTGAATGAGGCAAGGGCCTGCAGGGGCCTCAGGAGCCATTCCTCCAGCACGATTTCCAACAGCCCAACTTCAGCAACCCTTGACAAGTTAAGATTTAGCAGCGGCAACGACACAGTGACTACACCTTCTCTGAAAGAAACAGCAGATATTTGACCAGGTTACCTTATTAGAACATCCTAGCATGTCTCTAACCAAAACTGTCCATAGGCTAAAGTCTCAGTTGCCATGTTCCTCTGCATTTCATTCCTACCACATTGAGGTGATGGTTGCCTACAAGTGTCATCTTAAATCAGCATTTAATTATGTATTCCACACAATATTTTGTTTTGGGGGCGGGGGGGTTAACAGATTTTTTAATTTCTTTCAAATTTTTAAGTTTCATGTCTTTTTATTTCTGTTGTTCAGTTTGGGTTTCATGAATTGCATTCTTTTCAGATTGTGTTTCATAGATTATGTTCTCTTTACATCTAGCCCAACACAAACGCCTGTTCTTCACCAATAAAATTGCTGTTAAAAACCAATAGAAATGCTTCATTGGTCATCACTCCAGAGAAAATCCTGTCCCTTGAAAAAAAGAGAATATGATCTGTAAAATACAATGTGAAAAAATACTGTGCTTTGTCCTGCATTAAGCCAAATGTGGTTCCTATACCTTTCATTATGCAAATAAAAAAATTAACCCGACTCTTGCTCTGATAAAACAAGGCATATTCCATCTGTCAGATAGCTGTCGTTAAATGAAATAAGGAGCCAACACTGCTGTAAAGTGTGCCTCTAGTATCCCCTACCTCGGGGTGAATTTGAACAAAGAGGCCAGGCTCTTCCTGACCCCAGACAGAGTCATGGCCAGCCTGGTCTCCATCCAGTGGTAGGTTTGCTGTCCTGCCTGAAGGAAAGAGCAAATGAGTAACTGATATACATACTGACAGTGCCAAGTTGTTTTTATTGGTTTCAGGGATGTATTTGAGTCACATCCATTTTTGGTTCAATAATTTTGCATCCTTTTTTTTCCACACATTGTAATCCCTGCTTACAGAAGGTCTGTCCAGTAGTTTAGGCAACTGGACGTGTAGTTTTCTAGAAGATGTTTCTCCTTTCATCCAAGAGACTTCATCAGTTCTGACTGATGCAGGAGAAAACAGAGATAAATATACTGTAGGTGTGACCAAAAGTTATGTAAGGGGGAGAGAAGAAACAAAAGGTGACTCTGATGGGTCACACCTTGGTTCTTAATGTTCTCAAGTAGGTCTTGAGCTATAATCCCTTCCAGCTGTTTTAGCCCCATTCAGCAGTTTGAGTGTTCCTTAGCAGCTTTTAAAAGTTTTATTTCCATCTAAACCAGTTTCTTGAATGAAGAAGCACCCTCTTCCAGAATCTGTCTGATGCTCTATGAGGACAGCTTGTATGCTTGGTGTCCTTAGAGCATCTGTTCTAATTCCTTCTTTTACTAATTGGAAAACGCTTCAAAGTGACTCAAAATTGTCATCCCATGAAACATTGCTGTATTTTACTCAACAGATCGACACAAAATAGTGCATAGTGGTGAAGTGGAGGGAAAATGAGAGTAGCCCAGTAGGTGGAGGTAGAGCACTAACAGCCGGCGGGGGAGATTTTCTGTGCAGAACAGGACGTTTCTCCTTAACTCCACCTTGGTCCTGTTGTGGCTCTACCTCTCTCAGACCTCATCCAGAATAGTTAGGTTATCCTGAGCTTTTTTCTGTATTTGTACTGCTATATGTTTGGACTGCTAGATCACATACGTACAGTAGCTGATTTTCCTTAGATAAAAAACTTTGAACCAATGTGACTGTATGATGTATATTGAATTGTCTTTATAAAGAGCCTTTAGATGACATGTGTTGTAAATTGGCACCATTTAAATAAACTGAATTTAATTGAAAATAGTTTGTAGAAACAACCATCAATGCAACAGCAGCTGTAACTCCTATGTGTTATGTCTCCAACAGCTTTGCACATCTAACTTCAGATGGAGATCATTGCTCCAGATTTAAAGGTAGATTTGGGTCAGAGCTTTGAATGTTCCTGATTTAAATCCCTGGTTCACAAGTTTTAAGAATAAGTGTGACCAAAACCTTGTAACACTCTGGATCTTCTGAATGAAAACTCTCTCTGTCTAATAAGCTTCTTTGGAAACATCTGGTGCTTCAGAACCAGTCACTATTGTTCCCCCTACATGAGTGATAAACAGTGAACATCCATGAAAAATGATTTAATTAAAAAAATAGTAATAATTATATTTATGATATTCATGTTTGTTTTTTAAAAAGCTATTTTAGGAGTAGATAGTTTTTTATTTAACGTTTTGACTGTATTTTTAATTATTTAACAGGATGCATAATTATTCCATTGTGCATTTTATATTTTAATTGGATATTTAATATTTGAATAATGTATTAGATAAATAAATTATTATATCACATCTACTATACTTATCCCACAGGACATTTACAGTTATGTATTTTATGGTATATTTTGGTTTTCCATATACCTTAGGGATTACATCACATTGATTGTGAAACTGTCTCGCTGCCCCCCTCTTTATTTATGTTGTTTTTTTGTTTTTTCCTTTACAGAATGTGTTCTTTGCCTACTACCACAATGGAACTAAATCTACTCCGTACCACAGAGTTATGGTATCAAAACAAACACACTAACGATAATGTTCTCTCACCGCATCCAGAGCTGCTCTGAGGGCTGAGACTCCTGCTACCGACAGGAGTCTCAGGTGAGGGTTCTCCAGTTCTGCAGGTAGGACATCCATCAGGCTGTCGGTCCATATCCCAACAGCCTCCCTCCACGCTGCCTCCACCGTCTGTCCCTTCACATCTTGGTACACACCTGCCAGAGTAGCAAGAGGCCCTGGACATGGAAACTCAAACATGAAGCTAATGCTTTGTTATAACAGGAGTGAGTGCCCACTACAGACAGGCACTCACGTCTAAGCTCCTGCTGTCCAAGCAGTGAGGCTTTATGCAGCTGACCCAGAAGGTCAGGCAGGCTGCTGGTCAGTGTGCGACGCAGGGAGCTCCTAAGCCACATAGACAGCAGACCTCTGTCTCCCCGGCCAAGCAGGGTCTTAGCCTGCTGCGAAACAAGCACAGGAACAGAGCCTCCCTGCTGCAGCAGCTGATGGTCTGAAGGCTGAAGAAGAGGAAAGAAAGAAAGCAAATCATCAGTTTAAAGGTCCAGCCAGATGTTACAAGATATGCATTCATGCATAAAACACCTGTTTTGAGGTTTCTGTAATAAGATGCTGCAGTGGATTTATCCTCTCCAAGAGATCCTTCTGGATCTGGGAGCTCAGAAAGTGAAATTGCTCCTTTGAAATGATAGCGGGGTAAACTAAGTAAAACAGCTTCAAACTGACTGGAAACTTGGAAATTGTAGATGGTCTGTTACCTCTGCTGCAGTTAATCTCTCCATGCATCCCCTAGCTGTCATTATCAGCCTCTGATTGGCCTTTTCGAGGGACAAGCTTCCTATAGTCCCAGACTCTCTGCATCCTTCTCTTCTCTGCACATCTGCCCTCAAGGTGTGATTAAAACCTGCACACACTGCTGCACTCAGATCCTCACAGTGGTCTGAACCTGCAAAGTAACACAGAAACACTCAGATTTACACTCTGTGTAGGCACTGCGTTGGTTCAGTAGGATATTATACTTTATTTACCATTTATGTAACCCGCTGTGGTCCGGAGACAGTGTCCCTCTATTGTCCCATTGAGCCAAACCTTTTGTCTGCCATCCAGCGTGGCCTGCAGCTGGAGACCCGACCCTCTGGACCAAGACAGGGTGCTGGCCACCAGCCCCAAGCTCCAGTTACCCACCATCGACTGAAAAACCTAAAATGAGATAAGCAATTTGAAAAACTTAAGGCAGAGATTTCAGTTAATACCCAATATAAATTTTATTTATTAAAAAAAATAATCATAATGTTTCAGAGTATTTTGGGCTCAGAAACCATCAAGTTTATTTGCCTTCTTCTGTTTTAGTTGCAAGGAAAAGTTTACTGGAGACCTGAAACTAAATCTGTTTTAAGCTATACTTTTTAATGTACTATTAGGTCAATGATCTAAGTTTTAATGTTAAACATTTTTTTTCCTTCATCCTGTGCCTCCAAGCTCTTTCACTAGAAGCATTACTCTACCTGCTGCTTTGATCTAATGTACTTTGCAGCCTTTCTATGAGCACGTTTTGGATTGTAGTTGTACTAGAAGGTGAACCACTAATTTGTATTAAATATTTTGCTGTCACTTCAAGTTTGTGGAGTGTTAAAGAGGACAAAATGAAATCAATAATTGTATCATCCAATAAATAAATGTGCAATAAAAGGAGCTTATAAAAGATATTTGAGGCCAAATTAGAGGCATAAAAGCTGGAGTGGTTGAAGTTATGTTGGTATTCTACATAAATGTTAACAACAGTCCTACTAAACTAGGAAGAAGCTCTCTTGTCTTGTTCAGCCAAGCAGACATCTGAAACCTTCACACAATTTCATTTTATTTTTATTTTACTATATTTTTTTTGCTTTAGCTCCTTCTGCTGGGTGGGGTGGGGGAAAGTATGGGAGGATATGTCTACTTTACAGTACTGATATTGTCAACAACAGTTTCACCGTATGTTTAATTGTTGAAGGATTTCATAAACATTGAAAATTGAAAAAAAGAAATCTATACACAGACCAGCACCGATCAGATCTACAAATATGTCTTGATGATCACGACAAACGTGAACAATTGCGTATATTATTCTCCATTGGGGTCACCTGTTTTCATTCACCTCGACCTTAGGTAACACATATAAGTGAATTATTCACAAGCACAATTCAGTGACAATCAGTGAAGCTGACACCCCCCACACATGAAAAACGAAATAGTTATCGCTTCTTCAGTGCAGGTTTTTGCAGTTAAAATAATTAACGGCCAAGTTATCGGTGGCGCCAAAGCTAGAGGAGAGGGAAAAACAGCTGCACTAAACAAACAACCAGGAGCACAAGCAAGATAAAGGTATAGAGATGAATCATTTAAAAATGATTGAAAGACAGTAAGTAATTTCTATAAGTCTATCATAAAAAGCACATATTAGCGAAATCTACTAGTGATAAAAAGATAGGTCCCTGTCGCCTTGAAACCGGGGGAAAGAGGACCTGCTTTCTAGAGAAAAAGCGACATATTCTAGAGCTGCTCCTGTATTTATTGGTAAAATATTGTTTCTATGTTATGAAAGAATTGCTGCTTGAGCTCAAGCATATGTGGTTTAAAGGTTCAGGTTCAGTTGTAATATCTTACTCTGCATTAAGAGTAAATTGATAATTGTAAAAAAGAAAGTAAATTAATTGTTCTCAAAAAATCTACTCAGCTTTAAAGGGGTTTAACTATTGACACACACATATTAGTTGATTGTTTACAACTGTCTTCTGTCTGATCCAAACCATCTCTCAAATGCAAAATATGTTGTCCCTATTAACCTGTATTTATAAGAGATCATGACAACTAAGGCAAGAGAACTTGTCTGAGGTTATTTCTTGTTTTGGGGTAGTCATTTATTTAACAACACGTTGAATCAAAAAACAAAAAGTTAGATTACTGAACTTGGCAGGAACACAGGGTTTAAATGTTATCTCTCTGATTAACACCACAGAGTGGCTGTGATGCATCTGATAACTGATCAGATGAATCTGATCCGTAACTGTTATCCAACAAAGAAAACATTTGAAATTATTCTTTTTTTATCTGTGGTTTGACTGCTTTATTAAAAAAAACTCTTTCACACAAAAAAATGTCATTCAGCTGTGAGGAGGGAAAGAAAAGAAATGTTCAGGACAGACAGGGGAAGGCAATGGTCGGTCTAATGCGGTCCCTCTGAAATAGTGGAACTCACCCCCCTAGGGGAGTGCATTGTGGTGCCTGGGGGTGGGCGTTTGTGACCCCGTTTTGATTTTTCTTATATTAATTTTGAGAGTAAAGGTGTAATTGCACATATACTGCAGTAGGTGGCAGTGGAGCTCCCATTTTCATACTGAGTGTAGGGATATACTATTATAAGCTGGTTCAGGGTTTTTTTGCACAGAGCATGCGCACACACAGCACAGAGCAGGCGATATGAACTGCACTGAACAAACCCTCAAGAGACACCGTGAAAAGATATTGAACAGAGATGAAAAGAAAGGCAAAGAGAGACAAGGATAATGAGAAAAACAAAAGTTAACACGTGGAAATATGATGAAGCGTATAAAGTGCTTGGCTTCACTGTGGCTAAGGTGGGAGACGATAAAAGTGTGTCCACTGCAGGGGTCCCCAACCCTGGTCCTCGAGAGTTTTGTCCTACTGATTTCAGACGCATCCCTTCTCCAGCACAGCTGAATTGAATGAAAAACTTGTTACAAGGCCTTTGCCAAACTTGATGGCATTCAGGTTATTCAGCCATTTAAATCAGTTGTGTGTGTGCATCTAAAATCTGAAGGACAGTAGCTCTTGAGGACCAGTGTTGGAGACCCCTCGTCTACTGTGTCTTAAAATGTTGGCAGCGGACAGCATGAAGCCAAATAAATTAAGGCGTCACTTAAAGGCATTACACCCTGACCATGCTAATTTGCCGCTTGAGTTTTTTTCATCGAAACAAAGACGAATATTGGCAGCAGTCATCCAAGTTTACAAATCCTACTTCAGAAAACCAGTGAGCACCGTCAGCATCTTACCAGGTGACATACCAAATGTAAAACAACCTCAGACCATAGTGGAGGAGCTGATACTGACTGCAGACAAAATTGTTGCTAAAATCAAATCTATCTCTTTGTCCAAATACTCAGTTTCCAGGCGTATAAATGGCAGGGCTAACGATCTTCAAGAGCAACTGGTAGATAAACTTAAAGACAAACATTTTGCCCTACATTTCAACAAAGCAACTGACAGCAAATAAATACTTCTGTGTCTTATTTATGTTTTCACATCACTAACCCCCTGTGTGAGGATCCTCTCTTTTGTAAATATGTCAAACAGAGCTACAGCTGAACATCGGTGTTTGGAGTGATGGTGCACAGACCATGGCAGAGATGAGACAAGGAGTTCAGGCACTCATCATGAAGGCCTCACCCAATGCTGAGTGAACATATTGTGTTATACACAGAGAAGCTTCAAGGCACTTTTCCTCTGAATTATGTAAGTGACTTTATGATTGACATCATAGGTCGGTCAGTTTTATAAAGACCTAGCCACAAAAAAATTGAGTTTACTCTGCTATTTGTGAGGAGATGGGACCTGAAGACAAAGCTGTCCTGTTTCACAGAGAAGCACAGCGGCTGTCACAGAGAGCAGATGTTTTTGGTTCAAGAGAAAAATTAATAAATGCTTCTTTGTTGTAAGTTGATCTGTAGCTATGTCTTTCTTTTTTGTTTTCTTTACTATTAATGATAATTTAATGTTACAAAGAGGTGCACTTATTATAATTAAATAGAGAAATGACATTACAGTGGGCAAGTATGGGGGCACAAAGTGTTTTTATTTCTAGTGGGAGTTTAGGAGAAATAACTGGTCTAATGTTAGGTGGAAATGTAGGAGCAGCTACCTAATTCCAAGAGATTCATTTCAAAACATTATTTATTTTTAAATATTTCTCTTTTATTTACTACAGCAAAATATTTTGACAATGTGACCTGACCGACCCACCTAACCAGGATGGTTTACTCTTCTGCAAATCACCTGTGAGCTGGGTCCTTTTGAGGAAAGTTATAGTGGGCGGACATGAGGAGTCGATCGCCACAGAGTAAAATGTGCGCATGCACAGTTTAGGTGATTATACCGAGAGTCACACCTTTGATCACTCTGGGTTTTTATCCTGGCGTCAGGCTTTGCTCTGTTTCTCATTTTTTTCTCGCGTGCGGTTAGACTTTAATGGCATTAGTTTTCTTTTTGCTCTTCTGTTCTTGGACGTCCTGTTGCTTTCTGGCAGGATTTTTGGTGTTTTGGTACCAACTTCGTGGAGGACTTCCAAAGGTATGTTTGTAGCTGCATGGAGCTGACAACCCATACACGTGAAAAAACTTGTAAAATAGACCAAATTGTCAGTTCTACGTTAGTATGCATGTTTGTGCAGTTAAAATTATGATTAAGCTCTTATTTCAGATATATTGAAGATTATTTTGATGAATTTTACAAAGGCTAAAAATTTACATTTTCGGTACCTTTGTTGACTTCAAAACCTAGGCCAACAGTTTTATTTTGAAACAGGAAGACTGTAGAAGCTGTGGCTGTTCTCTCCTCCTCTCAAAATCACAGTTGGATCATAGTCCTCCACTGGGATCAAATGTTATGGCTTTTATTTCTGCAATTAATATCTTGAATTATTTTTTATTTTATCATGAACATATTGGCATTTTAGCTCAATAGTTTCTTGGTCAGGTGGTTAATTTCCTTAAAATCCTGTTGGATCATATTACTTCACTAGCTTCAGGAGGTATTCCCTTTATATTTGCATTTCAAGACTCTTAATTTTTCCTCAACGCATTGACTGGTCTCTTGAACCCAATAAGTTGAGAGAGGCTGGACCTTTTCTTCTCGATGGAGTAGCCCACTGGGAGAGACAGAGGGCAGGAGTAGTTCTGCTTGTCTACCCCCAGCTCAGTCTTCTCGTTTTGAAGTTTACCCCAGTGGACCGTAGTGTTGCATACATAGGCCTTCGGATGGGGTGGAGGTCTGACTGTTGTTTGAGCTTATGGGCCGAACAGCAGTACAGTGTACTGCTTTCAGAGTACTGCCTTCATAGTGTACCTGCGAGGGTGTTGGTCAGCACCCCTCCTGAGGATTCCATAATTCTGTTTGGGGACTTCGGTTCCCATGTGGGAAACATTAAAACCTGCAGGAACAGATCCCAAGCTTTGAACCTGAACACTTTCATTACTGGACTTTTGTGCAAGTCACAAATTGTCCATAATGAACACCATGCTCAAGCATAAGGATGTGTATCGGTGCACTTGGACCAGGGACATCCTAAGCCAGAGGTCGATGATCAATTTTTATTGTAGTATCATCTGACCTTTGGCTGTGTGTTTTGGACACTTGGGTGAAGAGAGGGGCAGACCTGTCCACCAGTCACCACCCTGTGGTGAGCTAGTCGCGCTGGAAGAGGAGGCGGCCACACAGACTTGGCAGGCGCAAGCAAGTTTTGAGGGTCTGCTGTGAACATCTGGCTGAGCCCTCGGTCAGGGACCTGTTCAATTCCCACCTCCAGGACAGCTTCTCCCAAATTCTCGGGGAGGCTGTAGACATGGCGTCTGAGTGGACCATGTTGCAGTTGCCGCGGAAAAAACTCGGACCTGGAAAGAGTTTCGAGAGGCCATGGAGAAAGACTACTGGCTGGCCTCAAAATGATTCTGGCAAACAGCCTGGTGACCCTGGAGGGGTAGGCAGTGCTTTGCAAACACTGTTTTAAGTGGGTGTGGAAAGCTGCTGACCTTCAAAGAGGACATCGTTGGATGGCAAATCTCAAATACTTTGAGGATCTCCTCAATTTGCCTGACACTCCTTCCTTGGTGGAAGAAGAGACTGGGTGCTCTGGGCTGGATTTGTTCATCGCCTAGGTTATGTGGTCAAACTACATGGTGGCAAGGCATCAGGAGTGGATGAGATCTGCCCTGAGTACCTTAGAGCTCTGGATCTTGTTGGGCTGTCGTGGCTGACATGCTTCTTCCAAATCGCGTGGATGTCTGGGACAGTGTCCATGGATTGGCAGACCAGGGTCTTGGTTACCCTGTATAAGAATGGAGACTGAAGGGTGTGATCTACTTGTATAGGGATCACATTTCTCAATCTCCCCAGGAAGGCCTATGCCAGGGTCCTGGACAGGATAGTTAAGCTGATGGTCGAACCTAGGCTTCAGGAGGGGTAGTCATTTTTTTGTTTGTTTTTTTTCGTAGCAGTGAAACAGTGGGTTAGCTCCATATGTGTTTTGTGGACCTGTAGAAGGCATTTTTCCATGTTCCTGGTGGTACCCTGTGGGGGGGTGCTTCAGCAGTACAGAGTCAGGGGCACCTCCACTAGGGGCTATCCAGTCTTTGTATAAGTGGAGCAAGAGTTTGTTCAGCATTGCTGGCATTAAGTCGGACTGGTTTCCAAAGCATGTTGGACTGTTACAGCCTTAACCTTTGTCACCGATCCTGTTCATAACCTTTATCGACAAGATTTCTAGGTGTAGAAATCTAAAACAAAATCTCTTTAAAGTTGACAATGCTACTAGATTGAACTGTAGACCACTTATTTTGTTAGGTTCAAAGCAAGTGTTGTGTAACCAGACACTAGTTTCACACATTATCAGTAAATTCAGAAGAAAACAAACTTTGTGAGAGGTCTGTAACCAGAGCCTAGAACCCAATCACTTTAAAGTTTATAATGCTACTAAACTGAACTGTACACTACTCTTTTTTTATTAGGTTCCAAGCTAGCGTTCTGTAACCAGACACTATTTTGAAAAATTTCTCAGTAACTTATTTAAACAAACTTTGCTAGAGGTTGGTAACCAGATCGTAGAACCTAATTATTTTAAAGTTAAAAGTGCTACTAGAGTGAACTGCACACCACTCATTTTGGTAGGTTCTAAGCTAGTGTTCTGTGACCAGACATTAGTTTCAAACATTGTCAGTAAATTAAGTAGATAGCCCTTTTAACTAGAGGTCTGTAACCAGAGTGAACTGTGAAGTCATGTAGAAAACCAACTTTGCTAGAGGTCTGTAAGCAAACTCTGAAAACAAATCTCTTCAATATTGACAATAATACTAGAGTGAACTGTACACCACTCATTTTTTTAGGTTCCCAGGTTGTGTTCTGTAACCAGACACTAGTTCCAAACATTATCAGTAAATTAAGTATATAGCCCTTTTAACTAGAGGTCTGAAACCAGAGTGAACTGCACGCCACTCATTTTGTTAGGTTCTAAGCTAGTGTTTTGTAAGCAGACACTAGTTTAAAACATTATCAGTAAGTTGTGTAGAAAACGTAAGCACACTCTAGAAACAAATGTGTTCAACATTGACAATGAGACTACATTGAAATGTACACCACTCACTTTGTTAGGTTCTAAGCTAGTCTTCTGTAACCAGACACTAGTTTCACACATTATCCATGACTTATGTAGGAAAGAATTTTTCTAGAGGTCTGTAACCAGACCCTAAAACCATATCGATTTACAGTTTATAAGGCTACTAGAGTGAACTGCACACCACTCATTTTGTTAGGTTCCATGATAGTGGAATATAAGCAGAAGCTAGCTTCAAACGTCAGTAAATTTAATAGAAAAAAACTTTGCAAGAGGTCTGGAACCAGACCCTAGACCCCAATCACTTTAAAGTTTATAATGCTACTAGAGAGAACTGTATACCGCTCATTTTGTTCGATACTAAGCTAGTATTCTGTAACCAGACATTAGTTTCACACATTATCCGTGAATTGAGTAGAAAAACTTTGCTAGGTCTGTAAACGGACTCTGGAACCCAATCACTTTAAAGTTAATAGTGCTACTAAAGTGAACTGTACATCATTCATTTTATTAGGTTCTAAGCTACTGTTCTTTAACCAGACTCTAGTTTCAAACATCAGCAACTTGTGTAGAAAACAAACTTTGTTACAGGTGGGTACAAGACCCTAGAACCTAATTACTTTAATGTTGATAATGCTGCTAGAATGAACTGCACTCCACTTATTTTGTTAGGTTCCAAGCTAGTGTTATGTAACGAGACACTAGTTTCAAACATTATCAATGACTTAGGTAGGAAAGAAACTTTTCTAGAGGTCTGTAAACAGACCTTAGAACCATACCAATTTACAGTTTATAAGGCTACTAGGGTGAACTGCACTCCACTCATTTTGTTAGGTACCAAGCTAGTGTTCTGTAACCAGACACTAGTTTCAAACATCAGTAACTTATCTAGAAAACAAACTTTGCTAGAGGTCTGTAACCAGACCCTAGAACCCAATCACCTTACAGTTTATACTAGAGTGAACTGCACGCCACTCATTTTGTTAGGTTCCAAGCTAGTGTTCTATAAGCAAACGCCAGTTTCAAACATCAGTAAATTTTGTAGAAAAAACCTTTGCTAAAGGTCTGGAACCAGACCCTAGAACCTAATTACTTTAAAGTTGATAAGGCTTCTAGGGTGAACTGTACACCACTTATTTTGTTAGGTTCCAAGGTAGTGTTATGTAACCAGACACTAGTTTGGCATACACATTATCCGTGAATTGACTAGAAAAACATTTCTAGAGGTCTGTAACCAGACACTAGAACCCAATCACTTTAAAGTTGATATTGCTACTAGGGTGAACTGTACACCACTCATTTTGTTAGGTTTGATACTAGTGTTCTTTAACCACACACCGGTTTCAAACATTATCAGTAAGTTATGTAGAAAAAAACATTGCTAGATGTCTGTACCAGACCCTAGAACCCAATCACTTTTAAGTGGATAATGCTAGTATAGTGGACTGTACACCACTCATTTCTTTAGGTTCCAAGCTAGAGTTAATTTAAAACATTATCAATGACTTATGTAGGAAACAAACTTTGCTAGTGGTCTGTAACCAGACCCTAGAACCCAATCACTTTATAGTTGAGAAGCCTACTAGAGTGAACTGTACACAACTCATTTTGTTAGGTTCCAAGCTAGTGTTCTAAGGCAGACGCTAATTTCAAACATCAGTATATTTAATAGAAAAAAACTTTGCTAGAAGTCTGGAACCAGACCCTAGACCCCAATCTCTTTACAGTTGATCATCAGTAACAGAAACATCAGTAATTTAGGTAGAAAACAATCTTTGCTAGAGGTCGGTACAAGACCATCCATCCATCCATCGTCTTTACACCCTTGTCCCTAATGGGGTCGGGATTGTTGCTGGTGCCTATCTCCAGCTGCCGGTACAAGACCCTAGAACCTAATTATTTTAATGTTGATAATGCTACTCAAGTGGACTGTACACCGCTGATTTTGTTAGGTTCCAAGCTAGTGTTCTGTAACCAGACACTAGTTTCAAACACTATCAATGACTTATGTAGGAAAGAAACTTTGCTATAGGTCTGTAACCAGAGCCTAGAACCCAATAACTTTACAGTTGATAAGGCTACTACAGTGAACTGCACACCACTCATTTTGTTAGGTACAAAGCTAGTATCCTGTAAGCAGATGCTAGTTTCAAACATTAACAATGACTTATGTAGGAAACAAACTTTTCTAGAGGTGTGTAACCAGACCCTAGAACCCAGTCACCCTACAATTTGTATTAGAGTGAACTGCACACCACTCATTTTGTTAGGTTACAAGCTAGTGTTTTATAAGCAGACGCTAGTTTCAAACATCATTAAATTTAATAGAAAAAAACTTTGCTACAGGTCTGGAACCAGACCCTAGAACCCAATCATTTTATAGTTGATAAAGCTACTAGAGTGAACTGCACACCACTCATTTTGTTTGATCCTAAGCTAGTTTTCCTTAACAAGACATTAGTTTCACACATTATCCGTAAATTGAATAGAAAAACTTTGCTAGAGGTCTGTAAAGGCCCTCTGGAACCCAATCACTTTAAAGTTGATAATGCTGCTAGAGTGAAATGTACACTACTCATTTTGTTAGGTTCCAAGCTAGTGTTCTGTAAGCAGACACAAGTTTCAAACATTTGTCATGGTTCTGGGCGTCAGCCCTGATTTGATCTATTATTTCCACCTGCCTCTGCTGCTCCACTCATCAGTTGCACCTGTTCTTCTGCCTTTAAAAGCGTCTTCCAGTCCTTGGTTCAGTGCCAGATTATTTCCTTCGAGCCTTTGGTGAGACAATATCTAGCGTATTTTAATATTTATATTAATATTTAATATTTCTGCCTGCCTGCCTGCCTGTCTGCTGACCTGCTTACTCTCTGAGACCCTGATCTCTGCCTAGCCCCTGTCAGACTTTGGTAGTCTGTTTTCTGACCCCTTCTTTACCCCAGACCTGCCCTTCGGATTCTGACTTGGATTTCTCCAGCCATCTGACCCTTTGGTTTTGACCCCTGCCTTCGCTACGACTCTGACATTGGATCTCGGACTGGAACCCGCATTCTCTCTGACTTCCCGGCTCTGGCCTCCGTTCTGCTCATCTCGACTGTGATTAAGTCTGTTCCATCTAAGGTCTACTGGTTCGCCTACCTGATCAGCCAAGGATTAGTCCTTGTCATGATGGGATTAACGGACCTAACCCACATGCAGAACACCACACAGGAAACAGGGGAAAAAGTCATTAAAGTTTATTGATAGGATTCACAGAGCAAACATGAACTGGTTCTGGTACAGGTCTGGACCTGGGACTGGGGTCACGGAAGTCTGTTGGGCCGGAAGGTTCGGTTAGCCAGGTAAGGGTTAGGGTGGACTGGACAAATGGATAGATTTGATTATACCTTGGAGAGGTTCTGACAGATCCTTGTAAAGGGGAGTACCGATTGGGTCCAGAGTTTGTGGGTCCAGCAGAGGATACAGCAGTAGCAGCGTCTAGCTTCTAG
>JAUZNJ010090041.1:0-22600 GCA_034780135.1 Jordanella pulchra | reverse complement strand
CACAACTGTACCATAAAAAATTCCTAGTTTGTGAACTCCTTCACTAACAATGGCAATAAACCCTATTCTGATTCTGAACTCAGTAATTCCATCAGCAATTGCAGCAACCCCTTCATTAATAAGTTGCTATACCTCTAAGACTGAATGAAGAAACAATGAAAATAGATGCATGCAGATCTATAATACATCTTACAAAACCAAACTGTATTGGAAAAGCAACAATCTTCTTCTGCATCTGATTATTTATCAATAGAATTAGAAAACAATCAAAAGAAGCTCTTAAACATTTATAATCTCTGTCAAATTATGAATGAATTAACAAAGAAAATGCACTACGTGATAAAAAGATCTTGGCAAAAATGTCAAATATAAAATAACAAATAAGCTGAAAAATAAAATTACAAAACCTCAAGTAAATTTATAACTTTGCAGAAAGCTTTGATAACAGGTTTCCAGACTCTCCAGCTCACAGCAATAAAAGAATAACAACATAACAACAAATACACTCACGGCAAAAATATGATGTATTATAGAGAAAAAAGAATTGAAAAAGCGGTCAAGCCTATAATAAAAAGCCATTGGTTTTTCTTTGTAGTTATATTTTTCTGCCTCTCTTTGGGAGTCAAATTATCTTTCCTTCAACAAATGATTGAACCTTTAAACGTTTGTTCCAATATTTATAAGCACTTGACCTGCAAAAGCTCAGTGGACACGGTGGAAAATCAAGAACCAAAAAAATTCATCTTGAAAGGTGCTGGGGTAGACGGTACTATGAAGAACATGAGGCGGATGAGTCGTTACTGCCACCTGCAGGCGAATGAGGGGAATTGCAATGAGTCAACAAACCTCCCCTGAAAAAAAAAAACAGACAAAAACAAAAAAAGTGAGACGACATGAACATTGATTATTTCTTATATTGCAACATGATTAATCAATCAGTACTCAAAATGCATCAGCAACTGTTAACGGTGAATATGTGAGCAGCGCATGCGCAGTGTCTCTGATATCATTCAGGATCTCGGCCGTGCGTGTTATACGTGCCCTCCTTTTTGGAGCCAATCCCAGTTGGAATAAACAAAATATTGCGTCACAATCATTGTGCTAGTTGAGGCTCCAGCTGGTTGGGGGACATTTCGCCACCATTTCACCTACATTTTAGGCCTTTAAATCTTTGTTTCAGACTAACATTCGCTACAAAGCAGCTCAAATGTCGCTTCAAAGGGACACTTCATCTGACGAGAGTTTACAAGGTAAAGTATTTAAAGCTAAACGACACAAAACAGCGCTTCTTTGTCAGAAATCACGCTTCGTTGTCGCTATTTTTGTTTCCCCCTTCAGTATTTTATACTAGCGCAAGGCTGTTTATTGTTCGGTGGAGCCTTTCCCCCTTTATGACAGCTCATACTAATAAATGGCTGTAATAATGGATGACAACGGGTTTTCATATGCAGACTTTGTTTTTTTAAGGTTCCTGGGTAGAGCTGCATTTCAGTGGAACTGGCTCCCAAGGTGCCAGTCATCCAGGAAGCCAGGAACAAATCCCCACGTCCAGCCAGGAGGGGGACGTGGAGAAAATGCTCCTAGAAGCACAACACGAGTCAGGCAGAAGCAGTTCCAAAGAAAGCTCCCAGTGCAACAGGTTTGTGTGCAAAATAAATAAAAAAAGAGGAAGAACAGTCAGTGTTTTTCTTTCAACATTTGTTGCGTAATACCGGTTATCCAAGAAGCTGCTGTAGGTTTGTTCAGATCTCTGTTATGTATTTTCTTCTCCACAACAGCCCACTCAGATCACAGACTCCCCTTCTGCTGTGGAGAGGCTCAGAGGGAAACAGCTCACAGGTAGAATATTTTGCAGTCAGCTAGATGCATTAGAATGTGTTGCTTCTTAATTTCAACCACAACACGTGGTTCCTAAAATTCAGCTTCCATACTGTGTGTCACTACCAGGTTTACACATCTACAGCATGGATTCCTTCCTTGTTTTTGTTAGAATAAATGTTTCAAGTTCAGTCGGATGAACTGGGCATCATCTGAGACATCTGTCTGCTATTTAGCTCCTTCCATCTTCTCAGATTCCCCCCCTGCATGATTTTGCCACCACCATGCTTTGCTTTGGTGGCGATAGTTTCATGTAGGAGGTGCTGAGTTATTTTTCCCACATACACACCATTTTACTTGTTGGTCAAAAAGTTTAAGTTTGATCTCTTCTAACCATAACAGTTTTGTCCAAGAATGTAAACATTACACAATATTTTTCACAGATTTGTTTTAGAAAATACTTTCTACTTGTCATTCATCCATAAAGGGCAGATTTGTGCTGTGCAGGAATAAAAGGTGTTAAAACATCCTCCCTCCCTGAGCTTTGGACCCCAGCAGCTCCTTCAGAGTTAACATGAGCCTCTCTGCTGATGCTCTGAATAATGCCCTCATTCCTTGACAATGTCATGAATATTTATTACATATTTACTGACTATTTGGATAACTATACGGCTGTAACTCTATGGCACAATAAATATAACCCCACAATCACAACTCATGATAAACCCATACTATACATTTCCTCAGGACCCTAATTTTAATCTAAAGACTGGACACAATAACTGCATTTTATCATGTTTCTTCAATTATAAATGCTGTGATGGAGCAACAGTGGTGGATAAAGTAAAACATTTTATTGTGAAAACAATGAACAATACAAAAGAGTTTTTATTTTATTTTAGATTGGTTTTCTATAGTTTCCTTTATTGATTTATGAGCTGTACTTACTGCAGTTTAGGGCGAGTTGAATGCTAAAACAACCTGCCGCACTTTTCAGATTTTTCCTTATAAAACAATTTCTTCCCTTCAAAAAGGGATGTTCAAAAAGGACCCATTCATGTTTGTAGTTATAACAAAGACATGTTCCAAATGGTAAAGTAGATTGTTAGGATATGACATATCAAGACAAGACAACCCAGATTCTTGTTGACATGTCAAAGCAGGAAGAAGAAAATATGTCATAACTGCAACATTCCTCTGTTGGGAGCTCCTTCTTTATTTGCTTTGATAATCCGGTGTCTGCTAACAGCATAGGTTTATACCACTATGTTTTTTTGTTTTTCCAGTCAGATGAAGATTTCCAAGAGAGGAGACGTGAAGTAGAGAATCTGATGAAGAAGAATGCTGACTGGATATGGGACTGGTCCAGTCGGCCTGAGAGCAGCCCACCGAAGTAAAGAGCTCTGTTCTTTAAAGCACACATGTTTGAATACCTGAGGTGGTGTATGGCTGCGTCTAGACATGAGCCGGGTGCTGTTATCAAGATATACAGAGGTTTCAAAAGTTTTAATGATGTTTCCTTTTTTTTTTTTTTTTTTTTTTTCATACGATTTCAAATATTTTTGATGAGATTCCAGAGAAAGTGGTTGAACCTTTAAAACAAAAATAAAAAAAATGTTGTTTTTTCTGTGTTAGATAAAAGATTTTCATCAAAGTTATATTTATATTAAAAACATTTAACTATTTAACTGACTATATGTTTCTCATACTGTTATATTTGTTGATCGCTGACTTCAAGCTTGTATCTGCAGGAGCTCAGCAGTGAGCATGACATTAAACCAGCTGAGCTTTATGCATACAATGAAATATTAATGTGCTGCTCTACAGGGAGTTCCTGCTGAAGTACCCCAAGCGTTCGGCCTCACTCAGCATTAGGAACACCAGTGTCATGAAGAAGGGTGGCATTCTCTCCTCTGACTTTCTGAAGATCTTCCTTCCATCTTTAATCATTTCTCATATTCTTGCTGTTGGCTTGGGGTGAGGAACAGGATTTCTATTTTCTCTTGAATGTTGTGGAAAATCTAAGAAGATAATTTTTTTTTATGCACTATACACATGCATCTCAATTAACTTGACTCTTATTTGTAAGTTGATGAACTTCACTAACTGAATCCAAAAGGGTTCAACTCACATAGGTTAGATTAATTGGATGCAAAGTGATATATTTCAAGTGCTTATTTCCATTTAATTAACGGATAGCCAATAACTTATGTTAAAAAATGTAATACTGCTGCTGACCTGAAGATTGTTTATAAGACAATCCCTGACGTACTTAAAGCCATAAAAGGTCATTACTAAAGGAGCTGTTTGTTCAAAGTTCTGTATCCAAGGTTTTTATTAGGAAGTTAAATGGAAGAAAAAAAGCATAGAAGCACAAGCTGCAGGGATAAAATCAGCTTTGAAGAGATTGTGAATTGAAGCCTATATTCATATACTGCACATTACATAGGTGTACTTAGCAGTGAGTAGTAGTAGAAAGGATTTTTTTATTTGGTCTTTAAAGTCAGAAATCTGAATTTTCTTATCTGTAACCATTAGTCATCCAAATGTTGAAATAAATGCTTAAAAAATCTAAGGTTGTTTATGAATCTGTATCAGTTTTACTGAGCTTTGACTTCAATTATTAAAGATCAGGTGTTTTTTTTTTTTACAAATAAAGCCACGGGAAAATGATTGTATACTGTAGATGCACCTGTAATATGTGTCTATTCAAATATAAAGTTGAATAATATTCCAGTTGTTTAAGATGTTATTTAAAAATAAAGTTTTATTTTTATGCTGTCTGCTCTCTTTTTCAGGATATTTATTGGGAAGCGACTAACTTCCCATCACACCTACTGAGTTTACTACTGAGTACTCTTGTGTTTTGGGACTGCAAAGAAGCAGCTTGGCATGCCTTAAAATGGGACCTTGTGAAGATTATGGGAGATGTTGCCATGTGACCTGTGATTCTGACTAATTACGCCACTCTGGCATAAAAAGCTGAGGATCTCACATTGCTGTGTTGTTGAATACAACAGCAATCAATCTGCCGCTCCATGCTGTATACCTTGTTCACAGAGATGATTGCTGCTTACTGCTCCTTAAATCTGCATGTTAGGGAACCGATATGTATTATTAGACATATAATAATGCAAATCACTTTTTTTGGATTGAATAAAATCTTATTTGATTTATTGTGCTGAGATTGTTGTTGTCTTCTCTTTTTTTTTTTAGGATCAGCTGTTTTATTTTCCTGTCGATATTGGATTGAAATCTAATAACAAAGGCCCTGGAAATTCATTTTCATTCATTTAATTTCTTACTTAAGTGTTAGAAGTCAAACAGAAAAATAACATGAGTTTTAAAGATGTCCCTTTAAAATCAGTTCACCAAAAGGAAACTTTGAGTTATCAGATAAATTCTAACATTTGATTGGTTAACCTCCACCTGCTGTTTTAGGCTGATTCAGAATACTGCAAATGATAGTTTCTACTTCCTGTTCCTAGCATCTATCCCTTTCACCTTCCACAGAGTCAACAGTAAGAACATTATTATGGGTTGGAAAAGAGCGTCAGGCTCTTAAGGATTACGGACATCATTTTGCCATGGAAACGCATATGAATGATGCTAGTCAAATGAGCTCTATGCAGAATTCAACTACTTCCTGAAGTTTAGGGAGCTCCTTTGTTTCCTGTCTTTCATTACGGAATGAATCCAGATGTGTCTGGCTAGTGTCTTCATGATTACTGAGGTCACACACATCTGGATTAATCAGTTCATCCAGCAGAGAAAGACGGGAAACAAAGCAGCTGCCTTAACTTCAGGAAGTAGTGGAGTTGTGCATAGAGCCCGTTTGGACTACAACCTTCTGGAAAAGAACTACAAAATGCAAGTTTCACAAATGCAGTTACAATCAAAAACATCTTGAGATGCATTTGTCACAAAAAGACGTGGTTTTGTTGAACTCTGGAAGGAGGGTTGTGTTTATACCTTCTGTTACACAAAGGATTTTTGGCAACCATATAGCTCTTATGTTGCAGATAGGATTGATAGGAAGCTTCCTGTTTCCTGCTAGTAGCTCCTTTCATACTACCGACCCTAATATAACACTGATGACAGCACTTATCACGGTGACTGCTGACACACTTCTGCTTTGGCTTAAGCATCCTTTTGGATTTCCAGTCTTTTTTCAGCACTAAGATGCTTCTGATGTCATCTCTGTGTCAGGATTTGACTAAAAAAAGAAATGCAGCAGTTTTAGCTTATGTTTATAGATATGCCTGCATATGGTGTCTATTGAAGCTGACTCCAACTAAAATCTGTGAATTGTCACACTCCACCTTCCTGGCTTCATAATTTTGAAGGCTTTTTTTTCCACCTAAGTTTTTCCTTCCCCTCAACTTTCCATTAACACACTGTTACCACACTCATCATATATTGAGGAGTGTTAGCGGTAGTAAACCTTAACACTGACTCTAACAGCTAAAGCAAACAGATTAAATACATTATTTAAAAAGTTAAATAATTTTAATACTTCTATTTAAATACATCATTTTATGTATTTTCTTTTTTTAATTCCAGGTCTCATTTAGATTCTGAGATCTGTGATGATTTCAGACCCTCATACTTTTTACTCATCAGTTCTGGACTATATACCAAACATGAGGAAAAGAAACAATTCAGATGAACACAATTAAAATTTTATTTAACTTTGGTCAAAATAATAAACAAGTGAATACATTGTCACCATGTTAGGATCAATGGACAAAGACAATGCATTATGTGTTTTTAAAGTCATCAGTATACGTTTTGTGTAGTCAACCTTCATATCTGCATACACAACTACGAAGATCCACGTTCGCAATATGTGGTTCAGATCTGGGTGGCATCCCTAATCAAACGAAAAGGGGAAGAAAAAAAAAAAAGAAAAAGGGCACATGTATGAGGCCTGTCTTTGTTACCTACTTCTTACAAGATTTGGAGGCACTCTATCACATAAACTGTATGGTGTGCAATTTTCCTCCTTTATGTGTTTTTATAGACGGCCACTTGTAGCAGCAGTGTATGAGGACATAACTCTATAAAATAGGATTTACAAATAATGCACATGAGGTTCATATAACGCTCGGGGACGCAACTTGTAGCTGTCACTGGTTGAAGTAGGTATTAAGGCTGCAGATTCCCTTTGTCCTGGACTTGTTTTTTTTGTTTTTTTTTGTGCCATTCAGTTTCCAGTCTGCATCCTCAAACATCATAAAAAAAGTAGGACTTCACTCTGTTCATGACATTTTCTAACAGTAGTTTCCAAACCGATTGCCCCCGTTAGTATCTATCCCCCTTGACAAGTTTGCTTGAGATCTGCTCAAAAAGACAGTGGTGTGACTGGACATTTCTCCACCTCTCTACGACATAAAAACATGCAAAGCAATAAACATGTTTTAATACCTTACTTCTAAATTTAAAAACACATCCGTAGTTTTAGTTTCTTTTATTAAGTCGATGACAAGGTGTACTTGAGTAGATACAGTCAGTGAACTTATGTTGCTGTATTGACCGCGGTAAAAAGAAGAGAAAAGGGGAAGGGAGGAAATGAAACAAGTCCACTTTCCAAATTCATGGGCCTTTTTCCAGCAGTTATTTGGCCTGAATAGGAGACCATTGAAGGGGAATGTTACAGTTAGGCCTGTTGGTCATTCACCCGTGCTTCACAGGAGCCCAAAATCTCTGAAAGATGAATACAACCTTGACAAGACGTCATTTTAAGGACTTCAAAGAGTTCTGTTGTCAAATCATGAAATGAAGGCTTAAAATGTCAACACAAATACCAACGTTGAAGAGTTTGACCTCTAGGGAGTGCCATTCCATCAGTTTGACCCGGGTCGGGCTTTCTGGGGCAGGGGGAGAGGGTGGGTGGGGTCGTGCTGATTGCCCTGGTGCCGAAGGCAAAAAACAACCTAAGCTCAGACTCAAAAATAAAACAGGCCTATGGATCAACCTCCTCTGGCAAAAAAAAAGTAGACACGTGCTTTCAATTTCTTCACCAGGAGGACAACAAGGCTGTTTCTTCTTATACAGATAGACAAGTAGTAGGCTTAACTACACAGGTATGGTAAAAGCCCTATCCTCTGGAGCCCCAAATATTTTTTGTTTTTTAGTTGATTTTGTCCTGGAAAATGTACAAGTTGTTGGTGGCTGCCACAGCTATCACGTTATCTTTGGGGTGCCAGGCAGTGTGGAGGATCTTCTTGTTGAAGTCCAGGCTGTCCACGCTAATCTCGTCCTTCTTCCTCTTCCCGCCGGTGGACACTTTACGGGGTTTGAGCGTGGCTCGGGGTTTGCTGCTCTCCCGGGATGCCTCCAGTGTGATGTCCCGCCGGGTGTTGCGGTCAAACATTCGGAAGAAGTTGTTGTAGGATCCGGTCATGATGGCACTGATGGAGGAAGTGAAAATGAATTATCTGCACGGCGGGTTATCATATAACAAGAAGAGCAAAGAGCGAGGTCACCCTTGGATAGATGATGCTGAATGATCTAAAGCAGCAACAGGGGAGACGTTTACCTGTCACTGCCGTTCCAGCAGCACTCAAACTTGTCAAAGATGCAGTCATTTTCATACAAGGAGCAGAGTTTACTGCGAAGGTATTCATGGACCTGAAACAAGGTTTAATGAACTTCAGTATTGAATGATACTTAAAATAAACAACACAGATATTTTTAAATTAGACGGACCTGGTATTATAATTATTTTAAGTCAATGTTCCTTGGAAACAACAGTTGTCTGCTAAAGCAACGGATGCAACACATAGACTGAACAGATCCCGGAAGCTACTATTCTTTAACTTTTAGACACATCCCTTCTTCAACACACCTGAAGATAATAAATGTGTTGCTGCCAAAACCTCTGCAGAGCTGCAGGGCATAAGGATAAGAAAATTCAGCCATCTGAGTCACATGAGGGCTGAAGGATTTAGATTTTTAAAAATAAGAGTGAGGATTTTTTCTAATATTGTGATCGATTTTTAACATGAATTTCCTCTGCAACAACCACCAGCATGCAGATGTTTCACTCCAAGCTTTCCTTGTTTTCATGATCATGGAAGTTTGTTTGTCCAGAGTCTATTTATTGTAAGACTTTAGTGTTACTGATGTGTGGTAAAGTTCTTACTTCTAACCACAGCCATTGATCTGCATACAAGCTGCAATCCTCTCTTCTCTTCTGTGTGGCAGCAAAACGCCCTTATTCAAGTTCAATGTGATACGACCAAAACTGAGCACCTCTGCAGTTTGAAAATGACATCTGGTTGAACTGTGGTTATATTGCAAATTCAATTAATCATCCAGCCCTAAATCAGGTGTGTTAAAGCTGGGATTCATGCAAAAGTTACAGGATAGCAGCTCTGCAGAACTGGAAACCATGAACTGGGGTGTATGTTAGCAAACACATTGGTATTCATAAGTTAGCTAATACTAGCATTTCAGCAAAGCTATAACATAAACATGATTTACAGTAGATCGGATTTATTCATGTTAGCAAACAATTTAATGTACTTTAGCTCCAGAATAATGTAACCGCAGATGGTGTTAGCTAACATGCTTAGTTAAAGCATGTTAACTGTTTTTCAGCATATCAGACAGTGTTAGCTTACATACTAATAGAGCCTTGTTAGCTTATTCTAAATGAACCAATGTCTGCAGAGAACTGAACTTCTTGAAAAGATGTGTTTTTTATTAATTCAGCAAACTAATGCTAACATGTTTAACAATATTAAACTGTTTCTAATAAATATTCAAGATTCCAGGAGGCTTTAAAGCTAAAATATGATGCATTTTAGGCCTTACATGCATTAAATCATACTGGTTACCTGTACAACCTATGTAGCAGGTACCATCAAAACTTGCTCAACAGTTTTCTTGCTTATTGTTTTTATTATCTGCATTGTTTCTTATACTGACTTTGCCTCCAGTGATTTTTAGACTTGCAAATAACTTGAAATACATTAAAACATAACAATAACTGCATATTTCACTTAACTTTTACACTTTGTTACTCAATAAAAAGAAGTCATAATAGTCTTATTGAATGAGTTTTCTAAAAAGATCCCTTTGCTTTTAGAGAGAGAGACCTTTAAAAAGTTTGTTTTGAACTCTAAACAGGAAGATCTATGCACCTGATACGTCTCCACTGGTCTGTTCTCCATGTTGAGATCCCAAACCTTGACGGAGAGGTAGTCACGTGTCATCATATAGCGACCGCTGTGACTGAACTTCACGTCTGAGATGGACGAGATGATCTCTGAGAAGAAGGATCGGCTGCTTGGATCCTCAGGTTCCTCGAAGACTAAAAGTACACGGACAGAAAAAAAACAACAACACAAAAATCCCTAAATTATTTTTATGAACTGTGATTACAGAATAGAAAAGGAATGGAGGTAGGTTGTTCTAATCTCATTTCCCCTTCTACTGAAACTTTCCTACAGGTCTTATGTTAAAAAATAACAGTTCATTGAACCATAAAGGTCAACAGAGGAGAGACTTACACTTAGAGTGCCTATCGCAGAGCGCCGCTGCTCGCATGTCACACAAGCGGATGGTGCCTTTGCTACTGCTGTACACAAATACATTGCATTGGTGTGGATGGCACTCAGCAGCTGTGATTACTTCCGTCAGTTCCTCCATATTGGCGGGCTTGATGTCTACAATATCTGGGGAAGCGCCGTTAAAGGAACTAGCTGCCTTTCATTGAAGAAGAATACAGACCCCAAAGTACAAGACGCATGTTTCACATCTGCTTTTTAATGAAGAAAAGGATACTAAAACTTCTGTCTGTGATTTCCAAGTGCCATAGATTTATTCTTAGGTCATCTGCAGAGAGGTAAGTTTCATGGTCACTATTTACAGAAATGGAATTAATGTGATAGGTGTGCGCATTTGCAAAGATCCTCCGCGGGCTTGCTTCTACCATGAGATCCATTGGCATCAGAACTGGTACCTAATTAAGATAAACCAAGAAAAACAGAATATTCTTGTTGTCAATTTTAAAAATATGTAGAGCTCACACAAGACAGAAATGAGGCATGTTTGAGCTGTTGCTACACATACCCGTAAAGATGTGATTCTATAGGGCTCTCTGAGTCGCCCATCTTCATCTTTTAGGTTGTAACCCTCGGCCCGTTTATCTCTTTCACTTATTTTCCATAATTTGATAGTTTTATCTGACAAAAGTTAAACATGTCGTTAGTTAAAAAAGAAAAAAAAAAAAAAAACGGTGTGAGAAAAAGACTAAGAGCAGTTCCAAAACGCTTACCATTTGTTGAAAGTAGAAAGTGAGCAGCATTTTGTTGGGGTAGCCATCTTATTTTATTAATTTTTTCCTCAATTTCTAAACTTTTCAAATAGTCGAATTCTGGCTCATGACTCTGAAAAGTGCTATAGACGTTGTATTCCCCACGCAGGTGTGGACGATTCTTAGACTGAGGAGAAAAATAAATAGTAACACACACACACATAGAGACGCACACAAAAATGCATGAGTCACCAGGTTTAAATTATTTCAATGCAACAGGAGGAGGAGGGGGGGTGCAGCAATTCATTTCAAGCCTGTTTCACTATACTGCATAAATCTTACCTCTTGTTCATGTTGAAATATCACTACTCGTCCTCCTTTGTCTCCAGTTGCAAGTAAATCTCCAGAATAGTTGAACTCAACAGTTGAGATTATGTCAGCTGAAAAAAAGAAAAAAGCAAACATAAATTATATTTAAATGTCAGTGCATCACTTAAATTCATCGAGATCAACGACTCTAAATATTTTTTTGGTTTGATTCATCGTTAGATTTCCTGGAATCACTCATGCTTCTCACACCTACAGCTGTGAAATCTGTAATTCACTTTAAACTCATCAGAATGATCATATTGTTAAATGTCATCAAAGGGTGCTGAATTGTTCTGCATTAGATTTCTAGCCCTCTGCTAATCAGCTGAGAATAGCTTGTTTATGTTGATGTCCACAGGACCAAGAATTGTACTGATGTGAACAAAGGAATGGATTCCTAGATTTCTCAGTGAGTTAAAAAAATAAATAAATAAAATACTTTTCTACCTGTTTGAGTTACCAACATAAATAGAACAGTTTTGTGGCACCATTAAACCAAGAACACTATTGCAATCAATGCATCTGCTTCCTTGACCACTTTAAGATGTCCTTAATATTACTGGAGCGTCATCGATCAAAGGAACCGTAGCACATTTTTCACCTCTAAGGTGTTGGTATTCATTAAGAGTGGAAAATCCTAAGTGGCAGGTGAGAACTCTGAGAGGATTGGAAATCATTTATAGTCAGGAAAAGTTGGATTTGTGTATCTATAATCATCCCTTTAATAACAACAGTGCCAACAGTTGATATAACTTAGTTATATTTGGAATGGATAATGCGTAAGGGCGTGTAAAGAAATGAGATTGGATAAATTAGAAGTTAACTGTACAGATATAAAAAATAAAATAAAATATAAAATCTGAAAGTTATTATTTTTTGTTGTTGTTAATGTCTAATTATATATATATATATGTACGTCATGGGTGATTTCAGGTTTGCCCTAAAATTCAGTTATTCACCATTTTATTTGGTTTTTGGCATCTGGATTATTCCTAGATTATTTCTACCTCAAAATCTGTAAACTTTAAATATCTGGACTGGATCCTCCTAATCTGAATTCAGGTTATTTGACCCCCAGATTAGAACCCGGAAAACTTTTGTCTAAATTAGGCAAAGTGTAATTAAAGTGGCTTTTTTATTCATTTTATTTTAAACAAAACCCACGCCTGACCAAAGAGTGAATACATAATACTTGTAAACACCACAGTTAGGTGATAAAATCACCTCAGGTGATGTTAGTGATCCAGCTGATCAACTGCTGATGAAGTTGGGCTATACTGTCCATCAAAAAGTGCCTTCTGATTACTATTGCAGATTGTAGTTTTGAAAAATTCAATTAAAAAAACAGCAAAAGTTGGGATTTGTCGGCTTATTTCTTCTTTTTAATTCTTGTCGGTGATATGACAATGTGCTAGTTTTAGAAAGCTTGGTCCAGCGCTAATTTAGCTCAAGATAAGTAGGATCTAAATATTGATCAAATCAAATCAAAAGTCTGTCAACACTTTTAAATATCTTCGAATGAACAAAAAACTGCCCGATCACAACCACGTTGATAAAGTAGCACATGCAAACTTGCCAATACCAAGGTCTTTATTTTATAATTTCATTACTGCAGCTTCTCTGTCTTAAAGTCAGATACTCTCTACTGCCACGTTTAAAAAGCAGACAAAAATACTCTAAAGTTACAGATGTGAATTGGCTGAATTTTATGACAATTACAACTAAATTAAGCAATAGTTATTATGAAGTTTTTTTGGGCTCATAACCTTTCACAAGATTTGATGTAAATCAAGGAACATATATGGCCACGAAAGCTTTTAGCTGTACAAAGCTCTGAAAGTAACTTTTAACCCACACAAATATACTTGGCATCATTTAATAGTTGATTTTCAGATGAAATATCCTCATAAAATACAACATGTCTGCTCACATACGTAGTTCCAGTTTTTGAAGCAGAGATGAACAAGTAAATCCCAGATGCCAAAAAGACAGTCAAATAGCCAGTTACCCTACAGCTGAGCCAAAGGCTAACATCTGTATCATAAAAATCAGAAAAAAATGATTATCATATTATAATGTTTCACTATCATTACAAAGCTAATACAATCAACTTCCAATGTGATTAAGCTGTCAGGGTGCACTTTCATGCAACACAAAAATATATTTATGCACAGGTGAGGAAAAAGCAAACAATCTCATAGAGAGTAACAATGTTGCTAATGAGTACTTGAAACGTCATTTAACCCACAATGAGGAAGTCATTTCCAGGTACATGCGGTACATATTGCAGCCAAGCACTGAAAACGGGAAGGGCAGGCCATAATTCAGGGACACTATGACAGCTTAAGAGACGCACAGCGGCTGTTCATGTATGAATGAAAACAAGCCATGATGTCACGCCAGCAGCACACTGACATTTAGCTGAAACCTAGCTTAAAGCTAGTGAGCGAAAATAGCAATTCAGAGTAAGGGCGTTCCCCCAACTACAATCACACCACACAGGATGACGGTCTTTCATCACTAACCATGCTTGCATTTGATGAAAAGTATCGAAAATTTCCTTTAAAGCTAACTGAACCTCATTCCTACGGCATCTGAGTAGCAATTTTAGCTTAGCCGCCGAGCTAACGCTAGCTACATACCTTCCGCAACATCTTCATCTATCGCTCCTTTCACTTGGGAGAAACACCACTGGAAATCATTTCCTCCTGCGACTCCTGGGAAAAGAATGACAGCGTTAGTTTAGGTTCAACTGTCTTTTTCTTTTAGTTTATTAACCGGTGATGAGATGACCTGACAGGGACACAGTTTGACAACTTAGCTCGGCAGAGCTAACGTTGGTTCAGATTCAGGCCACACCGAGAGAGAGAGGTGGATCCCTTTTCCTCCCTTCAAAAGTAGCTTACCCGCCATTGCTTCATTTAGCAGCTTTTGTTGCACACAGCTTCCGACACCCGATCAACCCAACGCGGTTCGCTCGCTCTGGGGAACGGATAGCATCCACAATCAGTGAGAAGACTAGGGTCCAGATCTGTCAAGACCACGGAAATTATCCGTGATTTTTTTTCTTCCAAAATGGCGCACGGTACATGGAGAAACGACGTCATGCACACATGCCACATCCTGGCTCCATCCATCCTCCTGTGCATCACTTTCCTACACTCACATCTCCCCTATTTCTTTTACATCTATCCTACCTAATTTCTCTAAATTGGATGTTAAAATCAACATGTCATATTTTGAAGACATTTCTTCCTTTCTCTTACGATTAGGTCAAACCTTATCCTCACATAACAGCGATGCAAAGTGTTATTAAATAAAATGTAAACAAACCCATTTAATTAAATGTGTCGCAAAAAATAAAATGAAATCGGACCTCGTGGTCCACGGGTAGTACATATCGTGAATGTAATTTAAAAAGTAAAAGGTAAGTACAGGTGATATCAAACATGACATTTAAGTTAAAGTTTCTTATTGACATCTTATAACTGCGATTTTCGATTGGAATTTCATATAAAACAGTGACACGATAAGGTTCTATTTAACGGACAATTACTGACATCTAGTGGTGAAAAGATAGAATTTCAGATTACAAAGTTTAAATGTCATTGGCTATAGATGACCCTAAGGTGCTGTAATTCAATAAGTTATTCTTTAATTTGAATAAGAAATTCAGAAAATTACAGCTACAAATGTAATTATTTTTCTTAAAAAATAAATAACCAAGGATATTTGGTCATTAATTAATATATAAATTTACTATATGTTAAAAGATTATAGTCTGTGCAGAACTGATTTACAATGCGACATTGTAAGGTGTTTAATAGTAGACTGCAAGACACCTAAGAAGTCTCCAAAAATCCTAAAATGTCACTAAAGGGCAAGCTGAGGGATGTTTCTACTTTATGAAAGTGTATGTCCACACAATTATAAAGAAATTTCACAAGTTGGACCCTTATGGTAGGTTTGTGAGGAGGAAACTGTCACTCCCTGAGAAAATTATGAGTGCTATTACCCCTTCTAACTGATAAGGAGCAATGTTCATATCTTGCGCTGTAAGAACATTCCCGCTTATTAGTTAGAAAGAGATTTGTGGTGTTTTTAAGCTCAGATTTTTTTTGTGTGCTCCTCCTATTTGTTGATGTGAGAGAAAACTCTAGATAAGCTCTTTGGATCTGTGTTAAATCCAAAGAGCTGTCTGGGGCTTTCAGAAAGAAGGCTGTAGCAAATTTTGATTCCAATAAAAGATTTAAAGAGCTCTCAAAACAATTTAATACCGCTCCATCCACAGTTAAGAGTGTGGTGTAAAAGCGGAGGACATTCAAGACAACAGCTACAGTAGCATAACTGGTCTGGATGTCTATATAATTCCTAAAAGTAGACGGCAAGACACCAAAGAAGTCTCCGAAAGTCCTGAAATGTCACTAAAGGACAATCAGAGGGATGTTTCTACTTTATGAAAGTGTAAGCCCACACAATTAGAAAGAGATTAGACAAGTTGGACCCTCATGGTAGGTTTGTGAGGAGGAAACCGTCGCTCTCAGTAGAAAATTATGAGGGCCATTATACGTTTTCCAAGATAAAATTCAGGTTGAGACCAGGACTTCAGGAATAGTCTTAAATTAATTACAAGGTACTCTAGAGCAGAGAATATGTTTGGTGTAAAATAAAACAAAAATTTTCAGGGAGAACATCGGCTGTAAAGCATGGCGGTGGAAGGGTAATGGTTTGAGGATGTTATAAATCCACCCTAAATTTTAATACGTGTCTGAGCATTCTTGAGGAAAAGATGAGACCACATTAAAAATATATTTTAAACTGGAGCCAAACTAGATCCTGCAACCAAACATATCAGATAATAATTCTGTCTGGGAACTAAGAAGTCAGAAACCCATATCTTTTGATTGATGTGAAATATTCTGAACATAAAATAAACCCTGATATATCTCACATCTGAAAGTGAAAAGTGGTTAAATTTAATTCAAATTTAATTCAAAAATACTTTATTTATCGCAAAGGAAAATTAAATAAAGATGTGGATGGCTTCTAACTGAAATTAATTTAGAGGGTAAGACGGGCAAATAAGGGGAAGAGTGCCCTAACCATTTCCCAGAACGCATGTTTTACCAATTGTTTAGTTGTATCAGTAAAAAGAATGCTCATTTTTTGTGTTCACCTTTAATTAAATCTCTCTCTGTAAAGAATCCGATTAGATATCGATATGCTTATTCCTCAAATAAATGAATGTGTTCTGTGATAATCTGTTGTTTTTGTTTTTCTTTGACAGACTGTATATTTTAAGATGCAACCCATTATTTAATCCCTCCCGCCCACTCCTTCTAAAACAAACAAATGTTCAACCAAATCAACCAGAAAGTACGCTGCATATGTCTTCATTTATCTTCAGTGTGATGCAAAAACACACAAAGAAAGACATGTTGAAGTGGCAGAATTCCTTCATAGTTTTATACTTTGGATGCTGTGTGAAGAGCTATATGTACAATAAGGGCTGTCATGAATAAAATCATTACCCATTGGGATTTATTGTGCTATAAAAAAAGTCATATTCCAGAAAGCATGAGGGGAAAAAAAACTTATGGAGCGTGGGAATGCTTGATATCTGGGCCACATTTGAGCGGATAAAGTAAGCACATTAGTTCCTTTGAGTGCACAAACTAAACATTTTTTTAAAAGTGAAGTTGGGTCCTCCTCTTTTGCTCTAAAAACTCCCAATGACTTGAATATGCACTAGATCTTAGTTCTTTTGAGCCTGTAGTTGTAATCCATGAGCAATACGTTTCAGACACTTGTGACCTCTCTCGTTATATGTTTTCTTTAACTGTAGATTCTCCTGAAGGTGTCGAGACATTGCTAGTGGGGCAGCCTAAAAAACCTGGACCAAACTTGCCCAAAAAGTACCAATCCTATGGCATGTCCTGCGTGGAGAGGCCGAGCAGAGGCCTGAAGATTAGGCACAGTCACACACACTCACACATCTAAACACACACAAACACACAGTTAGAAAAAAAAGAAGGAAAAGAGATAAATGAGCAACAAGTAAAACATTTGCATTAGACAAGGTAAAGACAATTAATTGTGCCATATCTCAACCTTTACGTCTCCGTTTGCACAGTTCCAGTTCTGTTTTTGTACATGTGTAGAAAAATAATAAAAGGTGTACCCCAAGGCTCAGTTCTTGACCAAATCTTTCTAGTTTACATTGCACAAATTTAAAAATAAGCAGCAGGGGTAAATTGGCCCAAGGTTAGTTTTAGAAATAAGATATTTTGGTACTGTGTTATTTTTCTTTACATTTAGGATTTGACCAGATGGTAAACAAAAAAATGAAACTAAAAACAAACTTGGATAAATTCAGATTGATATGAAACAACTTCAATTATTATCCAATTTAAATAACGACCCTCTATTTCACAAACACTATTTACAACCCTCAAGCCTACTATAAAGTCTGCTGAGTGATTAAGTTGGTAAAATGTTGAACAAAAAGCTTATTAGATCTCATCACTGTCATATTAAGAAAATAATCCAAATATGCTGCACTTTTAGATTAGATGAGATTAGATGAGTTTTATTGATCTCACAGCGGAGAAATTCACACTTTTAACATTTTTGAAACTCTAGATTCTCAGGTTTATATTTCAATTCTTACATAATCAGGCTCCTCAGGAGGTCGGTGACCTTGTGGTTGGACATACTGGGTTAGTAACTCATGCATCCAGTGGGAACAGTAGGGATCCTTTACATAGAACCTCTCTAAAAAAAAAGCATCCTCTGTAGGAGGAGGTGGTCAACATGTGCGATCGCTTACCAACAAGACAGAAACATCTGAAGCCTCTTATTTTACATGAAAATTAGGTTTATTCAGACCAATTATTCTGCCTTTATTGTTTAAAACCCTTTTTCTTTTTTGAGTGGCATCGTGTTGTAATATCTGTTAATCGGGTAACAGGTGCTACAAACATATTAGGCTATTCCGTTTTTTTTATTTTTCTTTAATCTTTTTGACAGATAAATAAAAAAGTAGTACATTACTGAAACCTTAAAAAAATGATTGATACAGTTTATTTCTGTTTTACAAATAAAATCCTAAAAAAAAAATGTGCTGTGTATTTGTAATTAAAATGTAAAATCCACCTATGTTCAAAAGTTAAAACCAGTGAATAGAGTCAACCTTTGTGTAATTTGTTGTGAGTAAAAGTACAGGGATTTTGCAAAGGTCTCTATCTTTTGTTTATTTTGGAAAAGTTTTATTTAGGTTAGGTTATCTGAGAACAAAGAGAACAAGACATGACTGTCCACCTAAACTGGACATTAAAAAGATTTTGAGAGAAGCTCATGACTGTGGGATCCTCAACTCAATAGAGAAAATCTGTTGACATGTTTGGTTTTTTATGGCAGATGAAAGCCATTTTTTAAAAAAGAAATTAAAAAAAGATCTTTTTTAAAAAAAAGCTGTTATCAATGTTGGGAACACAACAGACATCTGGAAGAAAAGGGAAATGTCTGGTGAAACAAAAATTTCCATTATTTCCAAAGTGTCATATTTGTCAACAACATCATGCTGTTGGAATGGTTTTATTCACTGGTAACAGGGAAGCTTTTTAGGATGGAAGAAAGGTTGGATAAAGCTAAACTCAGGACAATCTTGGAAGAAAGTCTTCAAAATGTGCTTCATTTTAACCCAAAGTCCCCTATAGAGCCATTCAACTAACAGTGAAAGTATTCCAGGATCAGTGCTTCTTAATTTAATTCAGTTGCAAGATATGTTGATATATTATTGGCATTTATTTTTATATTGTTTTTTTTTGTAATCAAAGATTTGACAAGATGGTAAGCAGACCTGGAAAAGAAAATTCTATACATTTAAATTCATCTGACACTACTTCCTATTTCATGTCACAAAATAATTTCTTTCTTCAATTATTATGTACAGTTTAGACAAATAACCTCTCATCTGCTTAACCCGAATTCATTCCAGGGTAAAGTCATCCATGGAACTAGTCTATCATTACCTTTTTCTAACATAGAAAGTATTCCTTGATCAGTGCTTTTATGTTCCTTTTGTATTTCTGCTTCCGTCTTTTCGAAATCTCCAGTTGGCCACAGAGGAAAGCCGCTAAGACTGAACTGCATTCATTCTTGATATGAAGATCTGCTGCAAAGTGAACAAAGTAATTCAAGCAAATGTCTACTGCTGCTGCATGCTCACCCAAGAAGAGTGAATTCTACAATGGCCCAATGCAATCAAGTGGGTTTTCTTAGAAAGAAAACTTTGAACCTGTTTGTCTGGTTAAAAGTACCTTGAGTTGACATGTGATGTAAATTTGCACCATATAAACACTTTTAATTGAGAATTAATGATGAGTATTGTAAATAGCTGCTAAGATGGTTTGCATTAAAACCGACTGAACTTTAGTTTTACATTGAAGAGCTGGATTTGAAAAACTTAAAGCTTAAAGATCAATTGCTGTGACTGCAGTTAAAGCTGCAAGCCACACCTTAAAGGTTTTCCTTTTTTTTAGAGAACCAAAAAAGAGTGGTGTTTAAAAACAAGATCAAAACATGAAATCTGTGCGAAGATAATCTGTCTACGCAGCAATATAATTTCACTTAACAGGATGTCTTGTGTTAAGTGTATAATACCAAGAACACTGGAAATAACTGAATTAACTCTTAAAACCAGTTGAATTACCTAAACACTTTTAAATTTATGCTTTTTTATCTTTAACCAAATAATTTGCAGTGTTATACTTTACCAAAGAACAACGCCTAGTTTAGTATACATGTGTTATTAAATAACACTTATCATGACATCAAATAACTACACAATCAATGAACAAAAAACTATTGGGAAGTTTTAACAGTATAATTTCGGAAACTTAAAGCTCTAAAGCATGTTAACTTTTATCCTGTGGGTTTGTTGTTCTATAGTTTTCACCTTTGGATAAATAAAAGGGGCTATTGTTGAATTTTATTTGCTACATGAGGTAGGAAGAGATTTTGATGTTCCAATTAATTGCTAAATATATGAACAAGTATAACAGAAAGCACTAAATTTTGACTTTTAAATTGAATGGATTAAGCCAAAGGGAATGTACATTTACATGATGCAATTTAAAGTTCTTCAAAAATGAATTTCCATTTATATCTGGAAATTTGTCGCAATTACAAAATCACACCATTAAAATCAAAATGAAATTCTTCCTTTTCAAAATGTTTGTCTTAAACCTCATTTGCAATTTTATAAACTGAATAACTCACTTGTTTTTGTTTTCTTTTAGAGGATTTAAAAATGTTTCTTTACAAGTTTATACTTTTGGCAGTGACTGTGTGTGTGCGTGCGCTGCTGTAGCTTCATCAGGTATAAGGAGAGGTGTTGACTTTATTCCGAGCCTCCAGTAACACCACTGACTCTGATAGTTCCCCATCCCTGTGGGAATTCATTATAAGACAGCTAGAGGCTGCTTGTGGATGGTTACTGTGCTGCCCGTATGTTAACTTGTCGCTATCGCGCAAGGCAAACATGTGGTGCAGCTGCTTTCTCTGGCTGTGGGCAACCTGGAGAGATTGATTGGTGAGCCTTCTGTTTTATCCAGGATCAGGGCCACATTCAGTAGACACGGTGCCTCCGGAGAAGCAGCCATTTTCCCCAGAAAATATGGCTCATTACCAGCACAGACAAAATGAAGGTTTATTGACTTTTTAACATCTTACAGCACACCTATTTCTGGGCTGTTTTAAAACAATGCTTTGTTATCCTGGAAATCTTTACCTTATTGTATTCTTGAGTAAAAAAAAAAAAAATGAAGGTATAACATGAACCAACTTTGTTATGGAGGGAAAAAAAAGCAGAAGCAGCCACTGTCCTCGTGCAATTCGGTGCAAGTGGTCACACAGAGGCATTAGTGTGCAACACAAACACACTCCTCCCCCACACTCGGCCCATCAGACGGTCTTTAACACAAACCATTGGCCAGTGGATGTGTCTGCCCTGCTCTGGGGCATTAAGCTCTGTCCAGGCCTTCAGTCTTTGCTCACACACACAAACAGCAAAAGACAAACACAATCAATTATTCAAGACTCCAGTTTTGGCTCATGTGTTTTGTTTTTGTTTTTTTTTTTTTTCTTTCCTTATTATTTTGATTCTGTTGCTTCTGTAACGTCTTCTGGCAGCCTTAACAGCCGGGAGGCCAGATGAGTGAAATGTGAGGCCTGATGACTTGAGGTCTGTGTATATCTTTGTAATTTAGATGGCAGAGTGTAATTTGCATGCGCAGCCTTCGACATTGCCTCATTTTCTGAAAGGAGGTTGTCCTTGCAGCTCACCGCAAACTAAAGACTGTCAGAGACCTGGCTTGAAGGGCAAATCTTTGTTTATTTCCCTCATATGTGTGGTCATTTAATTTGGTTATGCCCCACCCTGTAGAACATGTGTTTTCAGTCCGGGAAAAAAAAGAAAAAACATCACAGTTTTTTTTTTCTTTGTTTACTTCTTTTTATTTAAGCCTCCTTGTGCTCATTGTAGGATGTATTTTGCAGGTCATTTCATGTGCACATCTACTTTCCTTTTTCAGTTTGCAAATGTGTTCACTAGATGGCACTATGGCACTTATTATTCAAGCTTTAGCAGGTCATTTTTATTCTGAATGATGAACCTGTGTGCATGTTGCTGGCATACAAACGGGTTTCCCAAATCTGCAAATTTTATATAATATATAGTTATGAACTTTAATTATAAAACAGCTATTCAAATTTCAATAATCTTGGTTTAATATCTAAAAACATACATGGATTTGTACAGAAAGTTTCCAGCTGGACATTGAGCACATGTACTTCATTTTATGGGCTCAGCTGCACATCAAACAGAGCGTACTCTCAGAAATCAATGAAAACAGAACAGAATTACATTGCAGGGCATGTTTCATTGTGAATCCTTGCAGCGATGAGGATGTCCTCATATCAGATCATATTGTAAATAAGATGGGTTAAATTGCACTTGTAGCTTCCCTTCTAACATTCAGGCTTTTTTTTTTCTCTGAGGGGAAGACATAGAGAGAGAGAGAGAGAGAGAGAGAGAGAGAGAGAGAGAGAGAGAGAGAGAGAGAGCGAGAGAGCGAGAGAGAGAGA
>JAUZNJ010090030.1:0-22600 GCA_034780135.1 Jordanella pulchra | reverse complement strand
CACATGGTCCTCCAGAATGGTTCGGTAGTCCTTGGCAGTGATGCGCCCATCTAGCACAAGTATGGGGCCAAGGGAATCCCATGATATGGTAGCCCAAACCATCACTGATCCACCCCCATGCTTCACTCTGGCATGCAACAGTCTGGGTTGTACGCTTCTTTGGGGCTTCTCCACACCGTAACTCTCCCAGATGTGGGGAAAACAGTAAAGGTGGACTCATCCGAGAACAATACATGTTTCACATTGTCCACAGCCCAAGATTTGCGCTCCTTGCACCATTGAAACCGAAGTTTGGCTGTAGCAGCCCGGCCGTGTATATTGGCCCTGTAGAGCTCCCCACATACAGTTTTGATGGAAACAGGAGAGTTGAGGTGCACATTTAATTCTGCCGTGATTTGGGCAGCCGTGGTTTTATCTTTTTTGGATACAATCTGGGTTAACACCCGAACCTGTTTTTCAGTGTAGTCCTGTTTCTCTAACTTTTACTAACTGGATATGTTCTCTTTCATCCTCTGACATGGGATCTGGCTTGGAGCTCGTATGTCTAGTTGTGTCTTTCCTGATGAGGCCACCTGTGGAGCTGGATGACAGTTACCTTTTATGTCTCAGCTTCTTTCTGTCTGTCTGCTTCTGTCTCCTTGAACTCCAGTCGGTCTCAGCAGATGTCCGCTCACACTGAGCCTGGTTCTGCTGGAGGTTTCTTCCTGTTAAAAGGGAGTTTTTCCTCTCCACTGTTGCCACATGCTTGGTGTGAGGGATTGCAATCAGCTGGTTTTCCTCAGAAGCAGGGAAACCTCTAAAAGCTGCAGAACAGCGACCCTCCAGGACTGAGTTTGGGGAATCCTGTTTTAACCCTTTATAGGACATGGTAGCGTTTTTGGTCAGTTGCATTCCCATTATAAACAGAGTCCCACCCAGTGAGGTCTAGAAGCACAGGATTTAATTCCAGCAATACAGGAAGGATAGCACAATGTGGCAATAAATATCATTTTGCCATCGACCAATTAAATGAGCCCTTGGAGGATATGTTATGTCCTTAAGTTATTAAGGAATGATCTCCAGGAATGATTTCCAGGAAAGTCTGTATCTGAAAACCACTCGGGGTGAGTGGTTTTCAGATACCTTCATTGAAGGACTTTTATTTTTTTTTACATACTGGGAAAGTGACCATTTCTTGTCATTACACTGACCTTGATTTTTGTCAACAAAATATACATATTTTTAATGTTAAAAAAGTGATAAGGTGTTGTCCTGTCCTCCAATATCACTCTTAGCTTTTAATTGTGATTTTCAAAGTATTTCAATGGGTGGGTGAATGTGAAAAGGTTCAAGGTGGGTAAACTTTTAAAAACCTCAATGTTATTTTGGTCTTTAGTCAGTTTTTCTTTTGCTTTGGTTCTGCAGCACTATTATGACGCTCTGTTTACCAGAAGTCCCACATTTTTGTGAAAAAGACCAAAGTGAAAAGCAGAGGACTGGATGACAGAAAAACTGAACGAGTTGATTCTTCCTGTTTGTTTCCTGTCAGTTTTATTTCTGACACAAGAGCAAACATTTTCCTGAGACTGTGAAGCTCTGGCTGTTCTTTCCAGACCACAGCGGGATGAAATCTGCTCACCTTCCCATAAAAACGTTTGCTTGGTCTCCTGCGGGGCGATTGATTTCCAGAGGAAAAGTGATGTACGGCCCGTCTGGGCGGACCTACCTCCCGCTGAGCCGCAGTAGGCGGCGGAACACAGGCCTCCGTTCAGGACCGGATCGGAAATGCCGCTTCCTAGGGCGCTGGGAGTGTGTGGAGAGGAGGAGGGCGAGCCGGGGTTGGACGTGGCCCGTGGATCCCCAGCATGAGTGGAACCTAACCCAATGACACAGAGCACATCCATCTCTTTATTTGACTGTTAGAGGAAATCTCTTTGTGTTTGTTTCTGCAGGATACAAGGACAGTTTTACCAGCACAGTCATGAGTGGTGAGTAATGACTAGTGCAGAGGAGGGCAGCTAGCCTGGTGTAAAATATAACAGAGAAAATATGAAGCTGTACCGTGTTTTAAAAAGGTCCCCTTTAAAGGGCTAAATACTAATAATAGAGAAAGAGTAAAATGTATTCAGTATTCAGGACGTGTTTCTGTATCAATAAATAAATAAATCCCTGCTTCGGTCTTATTACTCACAGTCTGTTTTCTGTACCACCAACAGTCTGAATGAGCAATGAGACTGATGTGCAGCTTTAACTCTCACACCTGCTCACTCAAACCTCGCCTACCTGCACTCGACCACCGAAAGCGTGCCCCTCGCTCCATCTCTACGCTCATTACTTATTAACTGTATGTGAGTAAACATCACATCCAGCCAATCAGTTTTTTTCTGTGTTTATCCAATCAGAGCCCTCCTTCCAAGAACTGCAGATGAGAACCACCAATCACCACCAGTTAATAAAATACATCAACTACAAACTCAGAGGAAATTAACCAAAAACATTAAGATCAAGAATGTCTGCCTTCTTATGCAGTTATTATAATAAATATTCTGTTGAAGGAGACCATGGAATATGCAAGGCTTCTCTGAAACTACTTCCTGTTTAAGTAACAACTTTCTGTGTCACACAATACATAGATTATTTCATTTGAAATTCTGTATTTATGTATCTAAGGGGAGAATGTATGTTAGAGATAAACTTTATGTATGGAAGAGATAAGATGTAAGTCTGTGACAGGCAGTATGATTTATGGCTTGAACAACCCCCCATACCTTCTTGTGAGGGTTTATATCAACAGATCTATATTTAAATATCGACATAAGCAGTAAAATGATAAAAATATTTATTATGCATAAAATAAAAACATCTCTCTGGTAGAAAACAAAGAAAGTGTTTCAATACTGAATAAGTTAAATCCTGAAAATCAGGTAAAATCATTTTTATTTCATTTAGTAGCTCAAAGAAAAACAAATTAGTGCATTTTTAGTAAGTAAATTAATATACATTACTTTACTTTAGGAGCAGTGTTTTCAATTACTGATTGATCGTGTTTTATCCATCGGAACGTATCTGCAAAGAGTAGGATTGGATGACAAATAAACGTTTTTGATTTGCTGGTAGTGTGGTCCGGTTCATACGGTTAATCAAGCTTTGAGTGCAGAGATGGAGCCGAGCGCATGGCTGAAGTTACACCCCAAACACGTCTCTACAGATGGGTGTAAGACTTAAACATCGTTCTCACTGCTCACTCAGACTGGTCAGTGCGTGCTCGGGTCGCTGGTTAAAGATATACAGTAATTAACCTTCCCAATAACTGCTGGTAATTTCATCCTTAGCATTATGAGATATGAACAGAGTACAAAAAACATTGAAATTATTAATTAATTTGGAAGGAAATCAATATTTTCTCACTAAATAATCTGTAGAAAAAGGTTGTCAGTTTGAATCCCAGCCTGAGTGCAGAGAGCAGTTCTTAGAAAAGTATGTGCCCCAAACAAAAGCAGTATTTACATTTAATCAGCAGTCGAAGCTTTACAACCATGAAAACAGAAATTCCAACACATTCATCACCACACAGAGGAGCGGCCGCAGTCCGGTGTCGTCCAGTCTAGGCTCTGATTTTGTTTTACACACAGAAGACAAATGGGAACACATGCTGGAATACCAGAGATGTTTGCAAAGCCCGGAGGCGGCTGTATGGCCGGCATGACAAACAGGATGTACAATGCAAAACATTTCTGAACACGTGAGTCCTCTAAAATAACCTGTTAAATGCGGTTAGGTGGTGTCGCCACCACACCGTTTAAAATCTGATCCCTAAAGGGATTGTTTCTTTTTGCTATCTCTCTGCAACCTGAAGTGCAATAAGCAGTATTTAGAACAACTTAAATACGTAACTTACTTACTTACAGAATTAATATCAATATCTCAAACCTCTTTCCTCTACTCTTGTCTGCTGTCTAATAGCCGAGATCTGCAGAACAGGCATACAGGCACATCTCCATTCAAACTCTCTGTCTGACTGGTTAAGACACAGAGTTAATGTTTACAGGTCAATTTAAAGCAGGACCCACTGGCCTGCATGACTTAGGTTTCTCTCCGCCTCCACACTATGCACTAAATTGGGTGGCTAAGAAGACAGTAATGTGATTAAGATACGCTGGAGCAGAGACACATCTAAAACAGCAGGACAGTGGGTCCTGAGAACCATGAAGGCGCATGACATTCATTAGAAATGGGTTCATCAACAAGTATGGAGTAAATTTTGTTTCAGGATTGTCTCAAGCAAGTAACACATTTTGTAAATAGAAATCTGAAAAGCAAACTATCCTGAAAGGAAACTTTGAAAAGCATTTTATATAAAAAGAAAGGGTTTAGAATAACTTTGCTGCTTTCTTAGATTAAAAAAAATATACCTTTTTTTTCAAATTTTATTTTTTCAAAGTATTTTGTTCATTTTCTGTTTTTTTAGATACAATTTTACACATTTCTAATTAGGTCTAGCAGATTACATTCATTTCACAAACACTCGCTCTTGATGTGCACATTAACCAATACTGCTGCTGCTCACATCCAGCAGACCATTGGAAATATGTGTCAACTTGTCAATCTAGAGGAAACGCCGCCCCCAGAAGTGAAGAGAATGTGATCTGTAAAACACACTTGAAAATAGTGCAACTTGAAAAAAAAAATCTGAAAAACAACCATTTGAAGAAAAAAAAAATGCTAATTATGAAATTTGTAAAAAAAAAAAAAAAGAACAACAAAAGTAAAAGATACATTTGAGAAAACAAAATCTAACATACCAGCATAGTTATTCTCAAAATGTTTCTTAAACTTTCATTTCTGGATTTGTTTTTTGATCATTTTCATTTACGATATGTGTTTTTTGCCAGCAATAATCATGGAACAAAATTCACTCCACAGTTTAGAAGAGGATCAGATTCTTCCCTCTGAAGAAAAGATCAGACTAAGTTTGTTTTTTTTTGCCAAATTCTAACAACAGAGACAGCCGCTCTCAGGTTGTTTCGCGTGGTATGGTGAGTTAGGTTTCTCCTGGGAAAAAAACCCCCCAAAAAGTTTAATATTTGCTGTTCTTTCAGTTTTAGATTTATTTATTTTCACTTTTTTATTTTTTATCAAATATTTTCCTTTTTATTCATTTCTTAAATTTTTACACTATTTTCATAAATGTAATTCTTACTCATTTTTATTGTTTATATACCAAAATATTTTTTGTTCTCATTTTATCAATAGATTTATTTTTATAAACAATCTTTTTATACTAAAGATACAGATTTATTCTTGTATTTTGGCATATGTACAAAATCCTTATTAAAGTTCTGCTGGTTCATTAGTGTGACTGTAAATAACTTAAGAAACAGGTCTAAGTGCTTTCTAATAAATCTTCAGTTAGGTTACCCCCCAGCTGCTAAAATTCCCTCAGGAGCTGTAAACATCTGTCCATATTGCTCTGTGTTCACTGGATGGTTTAAAAAACAGACGTTAACATCAGCTGGGGTTGAGGTCATTTAATAAACTGGCTCAGGACTTTTCTGCCTCTCAGAACCATCATATAAACAAAGAAAGAATTTAATTTAAACAATAAACTTCTCTAGATTGAATCACAAATCACTGACATTCATACCAGTTGACAATGAGGGTACGGCTAGAAAACAAAAAAATCCTGCGTGCATTTAAATGCAAATAAGATGTTGCACAGAGCGAGGATCTAATCATCCACAAAGCATTCCCATCAAACGCTTTGCTGCTTCGCCACATAAGTGCAGATTACTTTAATTACCTTCCCTTGAGCTCCTTGTCAAAAACTAAAATTAACATTGGAAATCAGTTGTGTGCACATAGATAATTAACCAGGGAGTACCGCTTTGTTTTCTTTGAACATGCTACTAATGCATATTTTAAGGCGTGTTGATTTTACAGGACAGGTAAAGATGAAAACATCAGGATGACAGCTAACTGCTGGTGGATAAATCCAAAGTGAGCTGTCAGATGCCCACATATACATCCACTGAATGGATTTAATGTCCCCATGGAGCCATGACTGTATTTTTGTCCTTGAAGCTCACAGTTCTAAAGCAGGATCCGTTTGATGTGGGATGATGAGGCTGTGCAAGACATGGAATCCCTTTTGTCTGCATTCCTTGGAGGGTGAGTGACTGGGGGGTTGCCTGGTACACCCAAGGCATTTGGTGCCAACAACAATGCATCAGAGTCTTACCGTGTCATGGTTGGACTGTTTAACAGGACATTGTAGAGCAAGTTAGGAGATGTATCTTCCCCAAACTCTATAAATGTTCACACAAAAAAGCATTGCAATACAATGATTAATGAGGGATTATAAAATTAGGTATCATAAAATTTAGTTTCACACAAACGTTTTGAAAGCCTTTTCAGAGGAAGACATAATGGAAAATACAAGACACAAGAGGCTTTAACTCTTATCTTGTCCCTCACAGATATGTGCTTGCTCTACGTCCAACAATGTATCTGGATACTGCCTACGGTCAATTGAACGATTTAAAGAAAACTACACCTCCAGAACAACAGGTGGCAGTAATAAAGTAAGCCAAATACATCAGCAGCCTTCCTGCCACCACCTCAGTTTAAAGTTTCCAAGCAGCAGCAGCAGTGTAACGCATAGAGCTGTGAAGCTGAAAATAAAAGAGAATCGCTAGTAACTCATTAAAGTTATATAAACCTATCCTGTTTTAAAACTTTAATCTCAGCCAAATACATTGGCTTAGTGAACTCTTAAACCAAACATAAGCTGAATTATATCTGTTTCTTATTGACTCACTAGTGAAAGACAGCAGGAGATAGAAAAACAAAGTTCCAGGAATCTAGCTTTCTCTGTGGATCTAGCAAACCTGGACTGCCTGGTCATCTCTGAAAACATTGGAGCAGTTCGGCAATTAATATTTATCTTAAATAAAAGTGAGTTCTGTATAAACTTGTGACAGTTGATTTTGTGTCACGTATTTAACATGTATCACATCTGATCACAGTACGTCTGCACTTCTCTATGAAAAACTCTCAGAGAATCAGGTCTAATCTGAAACTTTTACACCAACACTGTGCCTTTTATCTAAGAAAGAATTAAAGTTAGCTCAAACTATTTAAAAATGCTTGGCAGGCTTTCAGAATTTACATGGCACCGAGCATAAGTCAGTCTGTTAGGGATCAATACTCTCCAGTATAAAATGAATCTGACCAATCACAGCGCAGGGAGTGGGCCCATGATGCAACAAGGCTTTTTTTGTTTCCACAACAGTGAAGACTGCTGCTGCAACGGAGCAATGTTTTATTGATGCCCTTTATTACCTCCCGAGAAAAGGGTAAACTTTCAACAATTGGTTGGCGTAGGGGCTTTAAAAAAAAATATTTTTTTGCATCACATTCATAGTTATCTGATTGGTTCTAAGCTGTTTCCAGTGACTCTACTAATTCAGCCTTTGGAATCAGCCAGTAATATGCTGTGTACTTGATGTAAGTCAGTCTGGCTGGCTAGGCTAGCTGCACATTAGCTCGATTTGTAGCAATGTTGATGTGCTGGAAGAATCTAGGCTTGATCCCCAGCTGAGGGTCTTCAGGGTCATTTAGTTTGCATGTCCTCACCATGCATTCATGAGTTCTTTCCAGATACTGTGGCTTTCTTACACAGGAAGGCTTAAATGTAACTTTATGTTTCCATATGTGTGTTTGCATGGTTGTGACTGTGATGTACTGGTAACCTATCCAGGATGTAGCCTGCCCTTTTCCCATTGACTGCTTGAGATAGGCACCAACCCTCCCATTACAATGACAGATAAGGTGGTAGAAGATGGATGGCTTTCAGAATCCTTTGTAATGGCTGAAAGTTCCTGAAATGGAAAAAGGAGATAATATGAACACCTTCCTCATACATAAAATGTCCAGCCTTTTCACTGAGCGCTCTGAGCGTTAACCGTAACGGAAAAGTCAGGAACATCCCAAAGAATCTCCCAACAAGGTGTGACTGTGTCACCTTACATCCGATTATCTACGCTTGGTCAGCCTGCTGCATGTCAGCAGGAAGGGTTTTCTATGTGTTTGTACATTGGTATTAATCCCCACCAGGGGGGAGACGACGCCTCTGAAGGGCAGCTGAGGCAGGATCGGCCCTGATCCTACACGGATTAAACCAATGGATATGAACAGCTGTGAGAGGCAGGGCCTGATCACATCCTGCTTCAGCCATAAATCCAACAGTCGTGCCCTTTATCTGAGTACAGATGAAAGAGGAATCGTCCTACTCAGAAATGTAAAAACAAAAAAACTACAAAAAATGGAAACAGGGGATCACAAAGAGTCCTTTAAATAATTTACATTTTTTATTGTGTGTGTGTTAACAGTGATAGCCTAGCAGAGCTCTCCACAAAAGGTCTGACTCTTCATGCTAAAACAAAGAAGCTCTCTGGTTGTGATGAGCTCTCAGGGTAGAAGAACACTGATGCTTTTCACATCGAGCGTGTTTGGGACAGATGACAGGAGAGCTGAAGTAGATGGAAGTTTAAAGTCATGAATAACCCTGCTGCATAAAACGTTAATGTTCTCCCCCTGTTTATGCAGGAGATTTTATCTCGAGAGACAAAGAGGTTGTCTCTGCAGAGAGGAGGCTGGTCATACATCCTAGCTGCATTTCTCTTCTTAATGTTGATACAAGATACCAAATGTACACTTTTCTTTCAATCCTGTTTAAGAAAATAACCCTGGTAGTAAATATAGGAGAGATAGATGGGCTCAGGATGCAGAAGTTTTAACTGTGGTGGAAAATTAAATAAAAACAGGGAAAATTTATGAAAAAGGTAAAAAACGTTTAAGAAACAGCCTGTTCTCCCTGGTTTGAAGTTCTAACCTATTTCCATTTTAATATGCCTCACTTAATCCTGTCAAAATTGTCACCTTCTGAAGGATGTTATTGCAACAAGTTTTTTATTTAAATAGTCTGATATCAAAACTTTAACCATGTCTGTCCTTTCTAATAAAATAGTCATGTTTGTGTTCATTGAAAGCAATATTGCAAACACAATTTTAATTCATTACTTCTATTTTCATGTGCTAATCAGAATATTTGTGGTGAAAAAAAATACCCACAATTATGTCAAAAGATTTCTGTTTGGATGTCGGCTCCAAATGGTCACAAAAACATAATATTTGCATTTTTTTTACTATTTTAGTTATATGTCCTTAGAAAAAACTAATAAAAACAACAACCATGCAGGTATCCCTTATAAAGGGCTGAGCTCAGGTGATTATATTTTCTAAAGTTAGAGCACATCAAAATATCTAAAAGAGAGCAGGAAAGCATCAACTAGGGGAAGTTTCATACTAAACAAATTAGAAATACATTAAAAATTAGTACGAAATGGCTAAATGACCAGCATTAGCAACGCAAGTTTTTGATGCGTATTAAAAACATCTTTAAGCCTATTTTTTTTTTCTAAACTTGGGTTTTCTATTGCATCAAGAGGATCTTTCCATAACCTAAGGAGCTAAATATTATTTTTACCTAATATGCTGAAAAAAAAAACAATACATCATTAAATGTTTATAATTTATTGTGTCAGATGTATTAAATACTGACTGATTAAACAAACAATTTCTTAAATGTGATTAAACTGATAAGTTAAATGTAACAGAACAGGAACCTTTTAGGTTACTGAATAAAAACAGTTAAAATATGTGAAACACCAATGATCTGTAATTTACAGGAATGTAAAACATTAACAGGGATGTCACTCTATTATAATGTTAGATAATTTTCCACTTAGTTTCAATGAAGTGGATGCTAACTATGATAGCGCCCTCTGTTTTAACATTATCCTGCAATCAGTGCCGGTAGACATTTTACTGTTAGCAGAACTTTTAAACAGGTGGTTCTTGTTGCCTGTAAATATTAAAAACGTAGCCCTATGAACATTATTGGCAAATCGTTCAGACCTATTATCTGCACCATTCAGCCACAGCATACATATACAGCCTGTCTATTTTTTCCCTAAACTTAAGTAAATCAATAGAATCTTAGTTCACTAAATAAAGCAAATTTGTTTTCTTATCTTCTATCTTATTAAAACTGCTCAGAACATCTTCATAGTATCGAATTTAGGAGAAAGCTGTCAGCTTCACTGCATGTTCTTGTTTTATCTCTTCCCTAATGCACAGGAAGACATTAACTCTTTTTTGTTATGACCTCTACAGTGTGCCTATATGTATGTCAAGAAAAATTACTAAAGGGCAGGAAAACAGGGGAACATGGCAGCAGCAGTGGACAAGCATATGGATGGCTAGCTGTTTCACTTGAGCACGAGTGTGTTGACATTTTAATAGGATCTATAATACAAGTAAAGTGGGTCAGTTGCTGTGTGTCCTGTTTCAATGCCAGCAGGCGCCGAGTCCTAGTAACATCTCCATCTGAAGGTTCAGCTGCTCTGCTTTCTGCTTCTTTTAGTCCAATCCCACTCAACAAAGATTTTTGGATGAAAGAGAAAAAAAAAGGAAATGATGTAAAACCTGCAGGCGACACGTCTCTGTAAACTGATTCTGTCAAGTTTAGCTTGTCAGTCTAAACCACCAATGAACAGAGTCTTTGGCTGTACAAAGGTCAGCTGGTTATCCAGTTTTTCTGCAGGGAAAACAATTTGATTTCATGTCAAATAGCATATCTGTCAAAAGCTGTGAAATCCTCCCTCCCTACTGCTAGTTCTGACCTCACTAAATCAGGTTAAACTTTAACACCATTTATCTCTAGTACAACTTTAAATATATTAAACAAAAGGAAAACAACAAAACATCTAAAAAACTGCAATGTCATCATGCTTAAACTAACAGCACACCCTGAGGCTTACTAAAAATTCTTGTTTTAAAACACAAAAAAAAATCTATGAATTTATATCTGCACTACAACAAAAGTCTGTGTAAGGTTGTGTTAGAGAATATTAATTTTCCAGTTCTGAATCGATTCTCCTAAAGATCGGTTCATAAAACCAGTTCTCCATTGCCCTTAAAAGCACCATTATCTAATATTACCTGATTAATCTGCTGAACAATGTTAATGTAATACTAGTACTAACATGTTGCTAGGCTTCTGTTCACAGTTCAGAGAAAGTTCTTGTCAAGGTATTCAATGACATCTGTATAAATGCAGACTGTTGAATAACCATAGCCCTGGTATTATTGGACCTTAGTACAGCGTTTGAAACTGTTGATCACTTCATTTAATTAGAACACCAGGACACTGGGTAGGTCTTTCTAGTACAGTACTGTACCGGTTTAAATCCCACTTGAAGGGTGGGGATTTTTATGTGTCAGTAGGTAACTTTAGATCAGAGACCACAAAAAATAACATGTGGTGTTCCTCAAGGATCCATCTTAGAGCCCCTTCTATTCAAGTTCTACATGCTCCATCCAACATAGACTATAATATACAACAGCATACCTTACCATCTTTATGCAGATGACACACAGCTGTACGATGTGTCACCAGGTGACTGAACCAATTCAAGCTTTGGGTAAATGAAGAGAAAAAAATCCATTCATGGATGAGACAAAATTTCCTTCAATTGAATCAAAACAAAACTGAATTAATAGTGTTTGGACCAAATGAAGAGTGTTTCAAAGTTAGCACACAGCTTGTTAGCTAGCTAGAACCCAAAAATCAGGCTCTAACTCTGGGTGTAGTAATGGACTCAGTCCTGAATCTTCAGAGGCTCATAAAGGCAGAAACAAAGTCGGCCTTTAATCTTTATTAGAATTGGTCACAGGTCTACTTAAAAAGGGGGTCAGACAACTGCAGCTGATCCAGACTCCTGCTGCCAGCATCCTCACTAGAACTAATAGAGAACATTAGCACAGTTCTAAAGTTCTTCAACTGGCTTTCAGTATATCAGAGAGTAGACTTTAAAATTCTTCTGAAATGTGCTATAGAAATAAAAATTGACTTACAGAAAGTGCTCAAGAGCCCCACCTAGGGGTGACATTGCAATTATTGCTTCTTTTAACTAGGCCACTTTGTAACCTTCCTGTTTGTTCTCCACATTCTAGCCATTCAAAGGTTCAAACTGCCTGCTTGTTGTGGACAGTGTTCCGACTTCATAGCTTCAATGGGACGATCTAGGAGAAATTTTGGGAAACTGGGAGCTTAGTACTGTGACATTTCTTTAGACTGGGTCAAGATTTGCTGCTTTTGGTGATACCTTTTCCTATTTCATATCAGACAGATTCCATCTAAGTGTCTCTTGATTTTACAAGTCAGACAATTCAGGCCTGATAAAGAGCTTAACTCGTGTTAATGTGAGACAAAACAATGTTTTATTTTTGTGTGTAAGGCAACAGCATGTCATGTTATTGAAGGAGCAAAGCAGCAACCAAATATCAGCAGGTGTACTTTGGAAGAACTGTGCTGCGGGGCAGAGTTAAAATATCTGTGTTTTTAAACAACCTGGAAGTTGTGAGCTCCACTTGAACTCCTGCGATCAGCAGCCATGACTTTCCTTCTCCATCACCGTTTGTCTTTCCCTACACTGATTGTCGGGGAGTGTGGGACACCTCCGACCAAAAGGATATTGAAAGTGAAAACGCTGCAGGCCACAAATTCACTTCTATGTTTACTGGCTTTTAAAATAAAGCTTTCATTCAAATCTTCCAAGGGTTGCATTATGTTCTGATTGCCTTGTAATTTAGTGCCAAACTAAATACTGGATCGGTGCTGATCGACCTGACTTCTATACAGGCACCAAACCTTATTTCATCCACTCAGTCCATCACTATGTCCAGGCACTCCAAGCTAACTCCAACACCCCCTCACTGTTCTTATCAGAGTGGTCAATTACTCCTTTCTCTGCTATATCTCTCCATCTGGAAGAGCTCGGTGACTCCAACTGGTTCGGTTCAACCCTTTGGCTGAAACCGCTCTGAGCAAATCAGCAGATAAGGAGCTAAAACAGCCAGATAAGAGACGCTTCCTAATTCGAAGCAGCTGAAAGGTAAAGACGAGTCACACTTCAGTGGGATTTCCAAAGATGGGAGCAGATACGGAGACGTGCCTCGGATCTTTCATTGTTATGCGGTTCCTGTTCTGTTGTGCTGCCAAGGCTTTTTGTTTTCAGTAAATGACTTTTAGAAACACACACAGGGAGACCAGGTGGTCAGCCGCGCTCCAGCCAAACTCTAATGTAGCTGTGAGGTATCACAGAGTGTGCTCACCACAGACCTTTCAGACCTGATTGCAAAAACAACAAATAGAGGAATTATTGTGAGCACAGCCGACAATCAGAGAGACTCGAGGCGACATTAAAGTCCATAAAGGCCCACTGTCTGCTGTTCTGGCATTTGCTGAATTGATCTATGACAACAGGGAGCAGCTTTACTGAGGCCCGCTGTGACTTATCGACAGGCTCGTCTGTTGCTTTGTTGTCAGCTGATGATGGGGGTGGGTGGGGGGAGGGGGTGTAGTCAAATAAGGCTAAACACATTGGACACGCAGCTAAGACAGTTCAATGGAAGATGGAGGAAAATGTTACCATAAAGTCTGATGAACGTCCCAAATACTATGCCATTTGTTAACTATTCAGTTTATCTTCGGCAGTATTTGCACACTTTACAATTCTTAGGAAAGCCAACATATCTGCTAACCTGGCAAAGGTTAAATTCAAGTTAAACGACACGGATCAATCTGGAAAGACTCCTGTAGAAAATGTGTGCAAAAGGGAAGGAGATTCACTATAATTCTTCGAGCTGATTGGGTACCTGACTCCCATATCGAGTTTTTAGCCAATCATAGCAGAAGTTGCAGCTCTATTTGTTTCACAACTAGCATAGTTAACTGATGAATCAAACTCTTACCAGTTAGCAGGAATACGCAACAACATTCCCATCCACAAATGCAAAAATCGTGCCCTTTTGCTAGTATTTCTAAAAGATATGGCGGGTATACCAGCTAAAACAACCGCAGCCATCTTTGTTTTGCTTCAGCCTTCTGCTTCTGGTTGGCGCAGTGACATCACACATGTCCCTACATTTCATTGGTCCAAACATGTCCAAGGCCCAACGTATCTGCTGCTCCTGGTGAGATGTATTTTTGGGAATTCACAAATCTCACAACAATTCTTCTTGCTTCCAAGGTAACATATTTGCAGCAATCAAGCTAAAGCTATCAGTGAAGCTATAAATCAGTATTGGAGAAAGGAGACAGAAACTTTCACACTGTTTGTTTTTCATTGTTTCACACTGTATGTTGGCTCATCCATGAATTTTTAATCATTTAATCGCATAGTTGAACAAATAATCAACAGATTATTTGATTATAAGAATAGTAGTTTTCTGATTGTGCACAAATAAAGTATTTATATGTAAGTTTTCTGGGATAAAGGGTGTAAAAATCAGAGCATCTAGCTCCCGCATGGCAGGTATGTTATTGAAAGGTTTGTTTTATATAAATGATATATACATGTATATATAAATGCATACATGTATATCAGTTTCAATATATTCTATATATTGGATAAACAGGAAGGAAACTGGTTCTAACAAAAGTATTCTCACAGTTAGAGCTTCTTTAAAGCTTTATGGATCAATGAAGGGGACAAAAAATCTGAAGTGTGGGACATCGTTTTCACTGTGAGCTGAAAATGCTGCAGCTGAATCTAAGAAAGGTCATTAAAATTAACCTGTGATCAAAATCATACCTCAGGCAGATGAAGGCTCCTGCTGTGTTTCTGTGGCTCTGAACCTTTTTAAGATGTGCTTTATTTTCATAACAGAGGAACAGGATGTCGTTTTAGTTCCTCAACAGTTAAAAACGCTTGAGACTATTTTGCAGGTTTTGTTGCTGTTCAAGCTGTTTTCATGCTGCATGATACATCTGACTGCTAATATTTGGAGCATTTAACAGACTGTTCGACTGTCTGATTTATTTTGCTGATTTCAATGCCATCTGTTATCATGGTAAAGGTGCCCAATGCTTTTTATCACCACTATATTTAACATAAAAAAAAACCTCTATATGAGACACTGAGCTGAGCTCACTACCTCCCCCCCCCCCGACCTCTGCTCACATCCTGTTTTTCCAGTTCAGGACAGATCACTACTCTTCTCTGAATGTACTCACATCCTTCCCTCCTCAAGACCTGTGCTGTAAATATCGCAGCAAACAAAGTAACCGCGTGCGCTCGTTCACTTCTGACCCCTGAGTTCCTCAGCTGGCACGGTGTCCAAGCCTTCTGCTGTTAACAGCAATCCATTTCAGGCAGCTCTGAGTGTAAATTAATTAAGGATAGAGGTCCCATCACCACAGCGCCGGATCGAATGAGGATCAATATATTGATGTCTGAGCCTCTGACCTGGGACATGTCCCCTCGGTTATTACCCACATCAATTGTTCCTCTGAAGTGGGATAATCCAAAGAGGAAGTCTGGAGTAAGAATGAAAAAGGAGCCTTTTCTCCTGTAGGAGAAACAAAGCAGGCTGATTAATATAAATGCAAATGTTTCTAGTGTTTTAAAGATCTATTTTTTTAACTGTTTTATAAGTTTCCTTAATGCTCCGTTCTCACTATCTTATCATGTACGTATTTGCATTTTTGCAAAGTATTTCTGCACTTGGTACTAAACTTAGGGAGAGTTCCTACTTATGAATGTGATGCAGTCAAACGGCAAACTGACACAACTCCAGAAATATAACAAAACATCTTGTTCTTTAGGCTAGAGCTGCATGTTATTGAGGCAACTTTCGAATGAAATGATGTTGATTATTGTGATAAAGATTTTATTATATTCACTCTTTCATTCTTGTGACCACTCTTTCTTAACGTCTGCATCTCTTAGCCTCAAATCAAGGTCAGACAAGGGCACCAAAGACAGAGGGAGTCCATCTGACTGAGCAAATGTTGTATGTGCATTAATCCAATGGACCGAAAACGTGAGAATATTTCTCTTTCAGGTTTTCAATCAAAAGTGTTGTTTTAAAGAACCTACGATAAATACTGAATACGACAGTGACGGCGACACTGGCGAACTTCCACCGAAGGGACATCAGGAAAGTCGACACAAGAAAGTGTCTTTGTTCATTTTTATGATAAAATGTAAGAGAAGAACAGGAAAAGGCTCTACCTGCTGAGGAGGAGGAGTTCTTATAGCGTTATTTAGACGCTCTCTATTAGCCATCCTCTCTGGTTTAGTTTGACAGCTTATCTACAGCTTTAGATCAGCTTGTTTCGCTCATCAACAGATAGATAAAAAAAAACATCAAATACAAAAACAGGTTTGGTTCTGTTTATTTTACACTAAAGATTTTTCACTGTGTGACCAAAAATATCAGATAAAAAAGTTTTTTTCTACCAGGGAACTGGAGATGGTAGAAAATCTCCCTTCGTGTGACTGAAGTAGTGTCATGATTGATTGGAACAAACCTGCTAAATCACAACCTATATGTTCGGGGCTTATGCTAGTAGCTTAGCCTCGCTAACAGTAAAGGTCGCTCGCTGGCAGCGATGGGATAGTGCTTCGTTTGTCTGGATATCAGGGTTCATATACTGTGGTTGATTGAACATCAACTGGATAATCCTTTGTGACATTAAATCATGTGCTGCCTCCAGCTCTTACCCAGAATCCTCAGCTGCGTCACAGCTCCATGCAGGCCAAAGAACATCCAGAGGGGGCGGGAGTTGTCCACACACACCTGCATGCCCACATCGGTGCCGTTGTGGCTGAGGATGACCTCCCCTTCCTGGTTGACCAGGAAGCCCAGGATGTCGCTGCTCTGCAGAGGAGTCGGTACCCGGCACACGGCCCAGAACTCCTTCCTGTCCACCAGAGCCTCTGGGTTGTACGGCAAGTCGCTGGGGCGCAGCACTGCCGGGTCGCAGGAGGTTACGCCGTAGGACAGCGAACCTGAGCGCACCGGGCTGGACTTGGTGACCTTGATGAAGACGGTCTCTCCTGTGCGCAAGGGCCGGTTGGTGAAGACCAACGTACGTTCCTCCCGGGCGTGCTCCGACCGCGCCACTGTCTGCTCATCCAGCGTCTTGATGTTGGCGCCACGCAGCTGGTGGAAATGCAGGTCGCTCTCCAGGGCAGAGGGCAGCAGGGAGGACTGCTGCGAGTTAAGGGAGTTCTGTGGGATGGGGCAAGAGGAGGACGAGGAGGACGCCGAAGCCAGGTGGAGAGTGTGGCGGTGAGAGTGGGCGGGACCTCGCTCCTCCTGCTGCAGGTTGAGATCGCACAGGCTGACGGAGAGGCGGGAGTCGTCAGCCTCGCGCCGCAGGGAGGAGGAGCGCACCGTGGTGAAGGAGCGTGGGCGCAGACAGTCCGGAGGAACGATCTCACTGTCTGCAGGAGGAGAGGAGGACAGCATGAGTGGGAGCAGCAGTTAGTGAGAGCAGCTCCTTTATTTTGATTAGCAGTTTGCCTGCAGGTCGGCGGCACTCAGTGAGCTGAATTACAGCAGTTCATAGAAAGGCTGAATGTGCTACCAGACTGATACGAAGAGGCAGCTCATTACAGATGCATCCGATAAACGCAAGACAAAGGTCTACTGCTTAAGTAAACTTATCCTTACATTTAGTCACAGAATAATACAAAGCTGTGAAACGGAAAGAAAATTAGTTAGGATCTTTTAATCAATAGTTACCAAAGAAATTCTCAATGTTTTTATATATAAATGTTTATATCTGGTCCAATATTTTAATTTCTGTTTAATTTCAGTTCAGTTTATTTATATAGCACCAAATCACAACACATGTCATCTCAAGGCTCTTTACAAGGATAATTCAGTCAAATCACAGTCAGATTAGTTAAAAGTTTTCTATCTAAGGGAAACCAGCTGATTGCATCGAGTCATTAATTCAACAGCAATCCCTCACACCAAGCATGCATGGTGTATTTTAAGAGCACATAGTTCAACCATTAAGAAGATTAATCAACAAGTCAGCTGTGTTTACTCCTAACATGTACGCACAGCTTTCTGTTTGAGCTTGAATCACCCTGTCGTGCATTTTTCTACAATACTGCGCCATATTGGGCACGTGTCCACAGGATACCTGGCAAACCAATTTCAATTAATCAACCAATTGTTACACAAAGCTAGGATTGTACACAGAAGCTTTGCACCAAAAATAGCTGGATGCAAATACATTTAACCCCTCAGATTTTGTTTGCAATTATATTTAAACGTATGTTGATTTTAAAGGCAGTTTAAAGACATGCTGATGACTATAAACTACAATGACGTTTGAAATGTTCAAGATATAAAACAAATTCAACAGGCAGCTAACAAGACAATAAAGGGTATTCTTTCTTATGTTTTAACCTGGAGTATTATAAGGTATCAGATACATTCAAACTGATCAAGTTTCTTCACTTTCTATCATATGATGTCTCTGCTGAGAGCCGTTTATAACTGACAGTGTTGTGTGTCTAATATGTGTGTGATAAGCTGCACAGAGGCTGCTTACAGTTTCTAGATGGAGCAGCTTTAAATAACACGCCTTTAATAACCTCCACTGAGCCTGCTGGGTGGTAAAATTAGCCTGTCGTCCTGACTGAGTTGCCTGTTTGGTCTGTAGGAGTTTGTGCGGCTTCAGATCACCTGATTTCTGAATATTTGTATTTGCAGAACTCAGATTTCTGGGAAATGATGATCCAGCAGACAAACACAGTGTAACAGAAACACAGAGCAACCCGTGGTAACTGTAGGGGGTGCGGCGTAGGACAAAAACAATGAAAGTAAACCAGAGCTACAAACAGCCGCTAATCATCTCTGCAGAGCCTCTCTACTCCAGGTCAGCTCAGAGCCTCTGTATCTAACCAGGACCTGAGTGGCCCGACTCCAAATAAACCTCTTAGCCTCATTACCAGGCCTGCTGCAAACTGTAGCAGTGAGAAGAGAGCAGAAAGCCACTCATGATGCTGTCCTGCAGCTGACTGAGACGCAGAACAAAGTCAGACTGCTTCAAATCTGCAAATAATGTTGTTGCTGAATCTAGGTTCATAAATTACTAACAAAAAAAAAGAATTTTTTTCTATTTTGCTTATCTTTTTTTTCCTTTCAGGATAATTAAATAAATGTGATTTAGAGCAAATTCATTTTTTTTAAATACTGTCAGTCATTTTACAGTAAGAATTTTTATTCATGATTCGGTCAGTTTAAGACAGCTGCCAGTTTCCCAGCAGGGGACCTCCCTGAACATTCACCTCAATGAGGAAACCATGACCAGAAACTAACTGCTCAGACCTCATGCTAAATATTTAAGTTCCTAAAAAAAGATAATAAAGATAAAGGAGCTTGTTTGGAGAGAAATGCCGGAGAAAACAAAACAGCTTTGGTCTCAAAAGTTGCATCAAACTGAACCAGAAAATCTCTGGACTGATATTGAGACCAAAGTAGAGACATTTAGGATGTGATTCATTTTGATTAAAGGTAAAGAGTAGCGTCATTTGAATCTTTTTTTTAATATGACACTAACTCAATCTGGTTACATTCAAAGTTTTCCTGAAAGATTATCACCTCCTGAAGGCGTATTATCTGTTGTTTTTGTGTTTCACACATTTTTTTTCAACTCAGTCTGTGTACAATAACCAAGGAGGTTTGACACAGAGGGTAAACAAGGAAGTAGCCTGTTGCAGCTAAGCCAGTTAGCCCCTTCCAGTGACGTATGGAAATCATCAAGAAAAGTCAAAGAGGGAAAAGACTGGAACAGTGCTGGGAATAAAGTTTGGTATTCAGATGTAGCTGCTAAGTTGATGGAGTAAAAGTCCTTATTGAAACTAATACTAGCGATAGCAATGCTACGATATTATAAATTCATCAATAGATGGACTGATTTGGTCTCACACTGATGCTGTAACCCTGTTTGTGTCTTATGAGGAACAGGAATCTTCTTTTTCTTGAAGGATTGGTTACAATTTAAAGCTGCTGTAGATGAGTTTATATAATTAATATCAGTTGGTCTTCCACCAAGCAGAGCTGCTGCTTTACTGCGATGCGTTGCAGGACAGTCGGCTCTAATTAGAGCTTGGGGTTTATAACCTTAGTTCATCATAGTTTTATATCAATTCCTCAGTCTGAGCCAGAACTAAACTCAGTCTGATCAACAGCTGAGAGAATCCATGAAATTTTAAAGCATTTTTTCACATTTTGTCGAAAATCCAAACAAGATTTATGTCCAATAATCTAAAATTATCCAGAAAAGCCTTAAAAATGTAAATTGGATCAAAAATTTTGACCTCAGTTTCCAGGTTAAGTTTTCTGAAGTTCAGCGTTTTCTGACAAACACCTATTCTTTCTTTGAATTTAACATGGATTAAATGCTGTAGGTGCTTTCAGCTTTTCTGAGATCATCCCACAGAAAAAAAGCAAATCACATCAATTGCAGCTCAAAGACGTTCGCTTCCTCCTTCTGGTTTGTTGGTACTACAGAGATGAATGATGCAGTGCTGTCACACAATAGTAGGAGTAACAATCCGTAGTACCTTGGTATAAAGTGAAAGCTGTCACTGTTTCCAGGAAAGAAAAAGATCCTTAACCTACAAAGATAAACTCACTCTGAATGCTAAGTATTATTTAGTGCAAATTACGGACTCATTTCATGTTAGACAGCCTGCATGTTCCCACCTCAACTACAAGCATGTCTATATATATATTCAGCTCATGTCGGTCCCTCAGTTCTCTCTCAAAGGCAGTGACTCACACCAAGCTTGATGCTTTAAATGTGTAAAACAGAGCGGGAGTCGACAGCAGCCTCGTCTGCGTTTGATCCTCTGATTTTTATGCACCGTGGCTCAAATCCTGTCTGATCAAGTCTTGTTTGCTGGAAAGATTAGACGGTCTATCAAAGTCACATTCGCCGTCATATATATATCATTTCCTGCTAACCTGCGGCAGAAAACTCTGTGATTAATCTTTAAAGGGGCTCAGGCCTTCTAATTGTGGTAACAGATTTCAATGGAGGAGACGGTACCTTTGGTGCACAGAGTATTTCCCAGAAACTGCTAATCAGCCATTAAACACCTCGGCTCTGAAGTGAGCAGCCGTTAACGCTCCCAGAGGCAAACAGAGCTTTACTGGGTTGAATTTCATACATTTCCTCTGCTTTCTGTGCTCGTTTAGCCAGACCTCATCAAGTTCGTCAAACCTGCAAACTTAAGACAGTGACTGGTGTAAAAGACACACTCAAATCAAGTCTCAGCCTCACGCTTTCCCACATTTTGTCCATTTAAAACTTTAATGTTTTCTTCAGCCGCTTAAAGGTACAAAGTCAAGTGATAATGTGCCAGTAACTCACTCTGGCTTCATACAACATTTATATGACAAATGATTAGCTTATTATTTCCTATTTTCATGTTTTAAGTTTTGCTTTTGCTCAGTTTGTTACTAAATATAGCCTTTGTGTTTACATTTATCATAACAACACTGGGATGACGTCACATATTGGTCAACAAACCGAAGCAATGGAGGAGAGCGAGTGTGGAACTGGCAGCGTCATCCAAAAACAAAAAGTGTAAAAAGGAAGAAGATGTTTGATTCCAAGATGGAAGAAACTTGAACTGCGTTAATAGAGCAGTCTGCCTGTTGGAGTAAAGGTGGAGCTAAGGCTCAGGAAGCCTTCTGATGTCTCTGAAAGCTGATAGACATGTGAGTATGTGGCTGTTTACTCTGCCAGGCTGGTTCCAACCTCAAAGGGACAAAGGTTGACATCAGCAGACAGAAACAGGTCCACAGTAGGAGAGTCGTGGCACATTGGAGGCCTCATGGTATCAAATCTGCAGGCATAGAAAGCTTAAAATGTGCGTGGAGAGTAGTTTATGTTTTAAATAAAACTGTTTGCATCAGTGTTCAGTGAATAGATGCAGTACTTGGCTGAATCATGACCCATTCATAAACACATTCACATGCTGACATACACCAAGTCGAGTTTTAGATTTTAGTATTTGTATTTTTGTCATACACTGTTTATAAATGGCAAACTATAAACACACATTCCATCCACTTTGTGCCGAACACGTAATTATATCTAACACTCCCAGTCCAGTCCACCTCTGCTAAACGGACAAGTTTAGCATTGGGATAATTATTCACAAAAGCAGCTAAGAGGCTGGAAATCTGAACATCACCTCAGGCAACACAAAGGTTAAACATGGAGGTGGCAGCATCATGATGTGGAGATACTTCCATTTAAAAGTGTTGCAGAGGGTCATCTTTTAGCATGGATCTGTTTAGATCAATGGTCTAGTCAAAGTCCAGAGCTAAACTGCTCAGTGTACATTCAGACGGTTCATGTTAAACCAATAATTAAAAAAACTCAACATTATTATATAAAAGTCACTTTTGATTTTTATGTATATTTTTTTTGAATAATGGCATCTGAGGTATCAGTGTTTAATCAATCTGACAGTCAGCTGGCTGAATCAGGAAGTACGGTAGGCTTTTTTTGATCCATCTAATCTCCATGGTAACTACTGCTGGCCTCATCACCTGAAACAGGTTTTTTCCAAAAATCTCTGATGATGATAATACTCCATCATTCTCTGTTGCATATATATATATATATATATATATATATATATATATATATATATATATATATATAGTT
>JAUZNJ010090009.1:0-22602 GCA_034780135.1 Jordanella pulchra | reverse complement strand
TAACATATGATATAGGATAAATAAAATAATAAAAATATCTAACACTGTGGCTATAAAAGATAAAAATATGAAAGTAAGTGTACATTATTGTATTGTTACAAATATTTGCTTTTAACATAGCATGATAGATTGCTGTTGGGAAAAGTAATTTGCTGCTCTTTAACCAAGGATTTAGATCGTTATAAATGATTTCCTTTCTTTTGATCTAGTTTCTTTCCATTGTCTTAAAATGAGTATGTCGTCAGCTGTATATTGATTATGTTCCATTTCGCACCAAACATGGCTACAAATATTTTAATGGTTTAGAATTTGGACTTTTTTGTTATAGAAACTAGAAATACAAATCATCAAACCGCATTAGAAGAATTCTAATAAACATTGTATTAAACATAAACTAGAAAGGTAACTTATTATTGAATTTAGGATTGTAGTTGTGAAGACTCCCTAGTAGTAAGTAATGTTGATAAAGTAACAGGAGAGGTTTATTAAAAGGTTTCTTTTTAAAGGCAATTCTTTAAGATATAGCAGCTACTTTGGGACCGACCCTGTAAAAGGCAAGGATAGGATTTCCTGTCATTGGATTCCTCATAATATTACTGGGAAATGTGCTAGTCTTTATTATGCCAGAGCAGCTTTTTCAATGTCTACCATTGTTGCCTATCTGCTTTGTCGCAGTTAAAATGTACATAACCATTGCCGTGCTAATAATCTGATAAACTGGAGACATTTGAGCAGCTACAGTAACACTGATAACAAGATACGAATCACCTCCCACCAACGCTGTACCGTGATTTAATGCTTTGATTCAACTAACTCAAAAAGATACAAGGCAAACAGTAGGCTACAAAATTATGGCTTTAACAGATTGTCTTACTTGTGAAGCACTTCTATTATAAAATTTGTTGAGGTGAGTTCAATTCACCAAATGTGCTCCTTAACTTTTCAGCACCCCAACAACAAGCAGAAAATATGCAATAATGAACAAAAAAAAAGCTACCGGTCTTATCTAAGATTGGTATTTAATGAAAAAAAATCTATTATTTTATATAACATGAAAAGTTATGATAGTATAACAAAAGAACAACTAAGCTTTGAATGAAATTTAGAAAGATATTAACTAAACTTATTAAAACACACCTGAAACACTGTTTATTATCGCACTACAGTTCTGTACTTAAACAATAGGAGTCACCACTTGGAGATTTGTACAACAAATAATGAATGAAAGAGTAATTAGAGCCCTGCACATATTAGGAGAACAAAGTCAATTTGTAAGAGGATTTGCAGAAGTTTATCACAACCTTTCCATGAAAAGTTAAGCCAGGAAATTCAAAAAAATATACCATATACATGATTGTAAGAAATTGTGAAATTAATTAAAGAAGGCTAATAAAAAATTATAATACATCAAATATATTTACCTTAATATGTAATTAAAACTAAACTAAAATGTAATCCTTCTGAGTAGATTTTATCATCATCAAACTCCTTTAAAAGTTGTTTTGATCATTAGGTTGGTAAATAAAAGTTTCTGCTTTCATGAAATTTCTTATACTTCCCTCTTACGTTTCCAATTAGATATAGTTAATTTTGCTTTTCCAACATGTCACTTTTCTTTCTAACAGTTTATGTGGCATTTATGTAGTTTATTTTTTATAACCCTAAAAATTGTAGGATGGCATAACTTTCACTAATGTCTAAATAAATGAAGACAGAGTCCCTTTTAGGTGTAAAACTGTCAAAATGGATAAACTGTGGAACATAGAGCAGAAGAAAAAGAACTCGGATAAAAAGAAATGAATAAAACAAGTGTTACATTTTAATGATCTCAGAAAAAGGCTGCCATATTGTGCTGAATATTTAAAGGGATGATGGCACTGAAGGCACCATTAATTAAAATCAAACATTCAAAAATTTGATTAGGAGACCTAGCTTACAGCTTAATGAATGAGTCACTCTTTTTCTACTAAGACATTATTTGTAAGTGGGAGTTGTGTCAACATTTTGCTCCTATTTACAATTAATGTCAGTGACTTTGGACATCAGAAGTGTTGACACAAGTTTCTGCAAAATTTCATTTCATTTCACATCTATTCTGTTTATTCATATAGTGCTAATTCAAAACACGCTATTTCAAGGCACTTTTGAGAAAAGATTCAATCGAGTTATGCAGTCACATTAGTTAAAAGTGTTCTACCACAGGAAACCCATCTGATTTTATCAGATCATTGACTTTGCAGGATTCTTTCCTCCTGGATGAGTTTGTGGCAATGATATTTACTTGCATTTCGTCATTAACTCAATAGCAATCCCTCACATAAAGGACACATGCAGTGACAATGGAGAGAAAAAACTTTCTTTTAACAGGAAGAAACCTCCAGAAAGAAGAAACCAACTCAGTATGTGCAGCCTTCAGCCAAGGCTGACCTGTGGTTCAGGGAGACAAAAGCAGACATACAAAAGGAGCATAAAAGCACAAAGTCATAAATGCTATATTTGTTAGAAAAGTTAACTGTAAACTAAGTGGTTCTGTCAAAAAAAGTGTTTTCATAGGATTGTTTGTCAAAATTGCAGTGTTTCCATTCAGCAAATATATTTTCATAACCACAATTTGTGCAGTTTGATGGTTAATGCAAACACAGCTACTGTGTGAATCCAAGCAAGTTAGACTGAAGTTATTTGTAGTGTGTTATTTCTAAATTTCATGCATTTTATGAAAATGTTGCTAATCACAATTATGTAAATCTTAAGCTTCTCATAGGTAAGCAACAAATAGCTTTAGCCATCAAGATGAGTATTAACTGCTCATGACATTAGACGTTGAAAGTTGACAAGAAAAAGTTGAGTGGAAATTTTGCTTTCTACTGGTTTACTTTGTCAGAAGCCATGAGCTCCAGATCAACACGTATGTGTGATACATTAATATTATACAGAGTTGTCATCAAGCAATGTTCATATTAAATAGAACTATAAATCAAGCTAAAAGTATGCTTGTATTAAAAAGCTTTTAACACACACAACAGTGATTTGAAGGCATCATAGTTTTGTGAGGTTTAAGGCTCAAACAAATTTAAATATTCTTTTTTGGAGGTGGTGGGGGGGCTAAAGCTGATGTTGCAGAGGTTAGTCTTTAGTAGGTACATGGAGATTTCTCAGCTGTGTTTCATGTTGAAATAAGTTTAGATTTTATTATAAAGTGGAATAACACTATTAATTATGAAAAAAATGTAAAGCAAAAGAAAAATGGTCATTATAGAATCTCATTATCATTATTTTGGAGGAATAATTGGTAACGCAAGATTAATTCATGGATGCACGACATTTGTTTATTTCACATTTCTTTTAATTAAACCTGAAGAACACATTGGGAAAGGGAGAAAATGTCTCATCAAGTATTTTAGTTCATGCTGAATAAACAAACCACCTCATTTTAATTAGAAATTATATCAACAGCCTTTGGTCATTTCGTTATTTTTACCCCAATTCCTGGCAGTCATGGGCACTTTCTGTATCTCAGTCTCATAAGAGTGTTTGCAGTATATACCCAGACATAACCAGAGGCCTACATACACATAGTCATATGGTGCAGTCTGCACTCACATATGTATGAGTAATAAATGTCCACAGTTCATGAAAGCCTCAAAAAAAAGCCCATAGGCAAATGTTTTTATAATATTTTACTATAGTGCCAAGCTTGTTTACGTTTCCACTACAATCTATGAGTGTTTCCATTTATGGAGAGTGCTCCTAGATGGTGGTGTGTGTGAAGATCTAGGTATATGCATGTGTAAGTGGCCAGTGGTCACCTGTGGTCCCAGCAGGTGCCCCCATTTCTTCAGCACTGATGTACTGTGGCATCGGCATTTAGCAGGCCCCATCTGCAGGCTCTCACTTGCCCTGAGTAATAGGCCACTGTGACAGCAGCGTTTGTTTGTGTTTGTGCATGTGGATGAAGCAGGAGAGAAAAAGAAGAGGAACACACAGAGCTGAGAAGAAACATTTAAAGAGTTGAAAATGAACATGGCTACAATTAAATTACTAATATTTCCTTTTGCTACAGTTGAAGCTGTACAATTTACTGAATCGTTTACCCACTGTGACCTAAGGATAGGTGTGAGAAGGTAGATGTTAAGATGTTAGGTTTGTTTGATCACAAAACCTAAGTAGTTAAGTGATAAATTAGAAATGATCCAGTCAAAATTGAGTTAGAAAATATGTAAAGCTTTGATCTGGTGATAACAGTTTTAACCTATTCTCATGTGTTGTAATTACCCACTTTCAAAATATGTTTTTTGGTGGTACATTTTTGTAAAAACATGGGTTGCAGTAACATTTTCTCATATATTTGATAGAAATAAACACATTTGAAACAGGAAGTGCTCACAGTGCTGCACTACTCAGAAATTAAATGAAGTTTAAAAGCTCAAAGGTGTTTTTGGTGAAAGTGTACAGGAGGTTTAAATGATTACCGTTTTATCTCAGGATGAAGCCTCAACGAATGAAACCTCAACGGTGCTGTTATAGATACCCTCAACCTTTACCCTAAGTTGTATTAAGCAGAGACTACCCGACCACATGCACACACAAATAGCAAGGTTTGACCTTTTTTACAATTATCTAAGAGAAGCTTTCCAACAGACAAAAGCTTTGCAAGAGTTTAAATTCACATCACCCCCCTTCTACATTACTTATATGACTTAGAGAATTTGTAAAGCATTTGTGAGAATTTGTTTGAAGAGTTATGCTTACATTGACTCTTAATTGTTGGTTCAGTACAACTTTTAACTTTTTACTGATACTATTTCTAATTTAATCGTTAATTACTTCTACTTTATAGCATTTCATCATAAAAAAAGGAAGGCAAGTTTTTAAACTGGCAGCCTTAAATTAATAGTGACACTTAGATGCATATACTGTCACAAAATACTGCTCAACATTATCAACTTCTTTCCGTTAGGTAACACAGTAGAAAATATTATTTTGTTTCATTTATTTTTTTATGTTGATGAATAATAAACAGTGACAAAATAAAAACTAATTTCCTTGCAAGGCAATGTAAAATGTGTTGCCATCTGAAAAATAGTGTGTTACATTATGCACTTTGCTATGCTTCTTTGTGGCTTGTTATTCTGCATCAACATTTCATCTATGCTACAGTGGGTGCTTTAATCTTTTATCAGCAACGGAATACATTTTTCTGTCCTTTTGTTTGGTTACTTTGACAGCTTTGCTTGTGCAAAGGCCATAAGGAGATAGTAGGTCTCACAAATAATCAGCTGAACTAAAGTCTCGGCATCTCAGCAGATGCATTCATGTGTAAAATATTCTGTCCCAGGGTTGATTATAAAGTAATTGTTAACATTGTTACTGTAAGTACTGGGAATTTGAATTTTTCAACACTGTGCGCAGACAGTGCAGCTTATGTACCGGTTGTGCATGAACCATCTTTGGAATTATGCAATTTTGAATGTTTCTGCTTGCCTACCAGTTAAATAGATTGAGGGTGTCCCTCTTGAGAGAAATCTTGTTAGGCAAATGGACTAAGTGACAGGTATTGGAGTAATGTTTAAAATAATAAAATAAAAAAAAAACGTTCTGATGTAAATACAAGGTTCAAGAAAGAACTTAGGTTTTCTTGTTTATGTTACTCATAAGGAAAGACTTGTCAGGAAGCAACAAAGCAGATATGATTTGACTCTGCATAAAATATTAGATGCTTGTCTCCCAGACACAGGAGAAAGACAGATTTGACATTGTTAAAGAATATTTTCTTTTCCACATGCAGATCATTACCTTCTTTGGAGGGCAGGTCTACACCAACGAGGCCACTGGGAGTGAGGCCAGACGCCTGTCCTTCGCCGGGGAGTACCTGGGCGGTGACGCCTCTCTGCTGATCAGTGACCTGGTTCTGACTGACTCTGGGGAGTACTCCTGTAAAGTCAAGACTGGGGGAAAGTACCACTGGGGCCAGGTCAACCTTATTGTTTTGGGTGTGTTTGCAGACACAATTTCATCCTAAAATAATGAACTCAAAAGAAATATTCAAAACAATGCTCATGCAGATCAACAAACATGCCATCAGGATATGATAGTAGTCATTTACCATGAAAGCACACCAAGAATATAACACACATACACATAGGCATAATCATAGGATCATTAGACTGGCACATTTCCTCCATCATGCTGACTGATCTAATGATTCAGTTTAATGCAGACGATGTGATTTGATTTTGCCTCTGCTGTTTGAGTTTGTTTCGATTGGTTTCTTGATGAGGTGAAATGGAAAAAAACACACAAGGGCAGAGGAGTGGGCATGGGAGGATGAATTCAGGGTTTAATGAACAAATATGTTTGTAAATTCAAAAATACATAGCATCCCCTGTTAGAGAAATGATGTAGCACTCTGAAAAAGTTTCAGATTTCCTGCCTTTGCCTCTGACACAGTTGTAATCACAAAAATACAATAAGTTCACAAAATATTTAATTTTTTAATGATAATTTAGCTTTTAAAGGAAAGGAAAACCACTGGTGACCAATGTGTAACTAACCCATACATGCAACAACAGTTTTCCTATTTTGGCAGCAACAACTGCAATAACTAGAGGGATTTATTTTGAAGGAATTCTGCTTTTGTTAAGATAAAATCTAATATTATACAAGGTCACATCACAGCATCTCATTTTGGTTAAAATCTGGCCTTAGCCTAAATTATTTTTAAAATCCTTATTCATTATGCTGGTATCTTTTTTGTCATTCAGAAGTGGACTTGCTGCTGTGCTTTTCCCTGATCTATAACTAAAAAAATGTTGTTGTAAATTAAATAAACTGATGCATTTTTTTGATAAAGGAAAAAAAACTTTCTTTTTTAGTATTTATCTCAAACTTTTAACAATTTAACAAATTGTTAAAACAACTTCAAACAATATGTTGATCTTTAAATAATGTACACTGAACTTAACTTAGGCAAGTGAGATCTGCAGACCTTTTGATGCCGTTTTTGGTTTTTTATGACTTCCTTGTTGATTGGATCAGGAGAAATTTGCCAGAGTGGCTCACCAATGTTCCTTGTTTTTGTCACTGTGATTCACTGGAAATGCAAAGCCTCATACTTTGTAACCCTCCCCAAACCGATAGATTTTGGACTTTTTCCATCTCCTCTTTGAATTTTCTTGGAACTGTTTTTTTAGCCTATTTAAGTCGGGCTGATTATATTAAAGCATTACGGTAGTTCATAATTTGGCAATAGGGGGTTAACAACATAAATTAGTTTTCATATAGCTACATATTTATATGGATATCTTTTTTTGTAAAAAATAATTACCTTTTAAAAATTGTGTATTTTTTCAGGTCAACTTTGTCTAATATTAAACACGGATTAACTGAAGCATAGCTCAAGCAAATTTGGAGAAAACAGTAATCTGGCAAAGACAGCTTTTACAGTACAGTAGGTTTGCTTTTCCCCATTTTAAATAAATGTATCTTTTGTAGATATACAGGAAGAGAGTCATGTTTCATCAGTGCTATACCACACCTGTTCATGCCTGGGCATCACATATACTGTAGCTTTACTGCGCTCAAGGACAGGTAGCAAAAGAAGAAGAGAAGCTCTGCCAGAAGATCCTAACATAACGTCCAGTGGGAGGAACAAGATTGTTCTCAATGTCAGAAAAAGCAGGCGATTTAATAAAACATCACGGGAGATTAGTTCAACCAGCAGTTATTGGTTTTCTAATGGAGCAGTCTGTTAATCCCCTTGCTCTCACTCTCCTCTCAGTTCCATAAAGACATTCTGGTGACTTAGAGCTTCAATTTTTACAAATTGCCTTCAGCTCTGCCGTGACACTTTCGCTTCTGAGAGGAGACGAACGTCTTGAGATTCTCCTCTCGCTCCCCCGCGTTAAGATAATAACTTGGCGGCTGAACTTGTAGCTGGCTTGACGTGAGACAGTAAATGCGAGTGGTTGCATTTGTTTGCTTGCCAGTGCGTATAGCATTATGTGCAAGCTTGGTCACTCATGCCAAGGTGTTTACTGTTTGCTTGACTGAGTGTTTGAATTTTCATGTGCAGATTTTGGGCTTTAGGAGTGAATGGAATTGGTGGTGCAAGTTTAGGAAACTTTTTAAGGACTTCTGCTGCAGTTCAACCTTACTCACCATGACTGAGCTGACAGATGCTCACTGGACCTCAATCAGCAGCTCTCATTATTTTGCTTGCTGAGAGTGGGAGCCGATGACATTCTGCTTCTGACATACTTGTGAATATGTTACTGTGTCAGAGTTCCTTATTCTCCAACTTTGCTCACAAACAGCTAAAAAAGGAAGCACACACAACTCTACATGGTTAATTTGACAGCTGCACAAAAACACAAAACAGCTATATAAATTTAGTCCGCCAATCATATAAAAATATGTCACAAGAGAGGGAGACAACTGTGCTCCATTTTCTTTTTATAGCAAGGCAGTGCCTCTCAGCAAGAATCTAAGCAGAGCAGCTATAGGGATCTCAGCAGGCTGTAGCTCCACTGCCCTGTGCCTCCAGCTGTGGCAGACTATGACCAAAACTATTGACCTGTGGAGAAAATGTTACTACATGCATTCATGGACTGGTCTGGGGCCCTGTATGTCCATTCCCTCTGGAAAGCCCTTTTTTATCGGGTCACCAGTTTACAGTCAAGTTCAAAGTGGCCGACCAGCTTATAAAAGACTCAAATTTAAGTATATAGTAAATTAAACTACGGTCTATGTTAAAGCAGAAACATTTCTAAACCTTTTAATATAAAAACCTTCATAAACTTGACAGTGTATGAACAAAAACATAGCAAAAAGACTGTTTCTGGTAAATCTGAGACCCTGATTTTATGGTTAGGGTTTTCCTACCTCACTGCTCATTATGCATGAGAGCAAAATAAACATGGTTTCTCATTCAGCCTTATTTGTTACAGTTCTTTTTGTTTTATTTGCCTGCTTATAGATATTGAAATGTTTTAACAAGCAGCTGGTTTCTTGTATCTGTTTTCTGTGACATGTAGATAAACATATTTGCTTACCTTTACAGTAAAAGAAAGACATTCTTTCTGAGGTGATGTATAGATGAATGGGCCTCTTATCATAGATGCTTTAGGAAAGCTGGTGAGTGGAAACAGCTTGATTAGCGATGACCAATGACCTGCCTGTCAATAACTTAAAATCCTATCCAATTTTCCAGTCAGGAATTGAATGGTGAAAACACCAAATTATGGAGGTAGCTAGGTCAAGCTGACATCCACCTTCGTTTTTTGAATATCCTAGCAGCTACCGACGCCCAGTTATAGGTTGGGTTTGGGCAGTGCTGACTACTTTTATGTCTGAAACACACTGAGAAAGATGTGGGCATTAGAAATTTCCCCAGTGCTTGTGGAGCCATGTCTACCCGTCCTTCACTTTTCTTGCTGTGTTGCAAGCTTTCTACTGCTTTTATCAGTCTAATTATTTTTGAACCTTCAGATGACAACTATTTGAAGCTTGAGTGTGTTCAGGTTTCTCTTTTATCAATGTGGATTTCCTACTGTAAATGACAAGCTTAGATGCAGTCTGCATTTAATAAAGTTATCAATTCAAAAAGGATTCCCTCTTAAAACATTTTTTTTGCAGAGAAATTGTGGCTATATGCTCATGCCAGCTATTCCATTTGGTATACCTGAAATGGGTAACATATGAGAGAGAAAAAGAAAAAATAACTTTGGTGTCTTTAAGGAGTTATTCAGAAAGAAAAATAGAGAATTTAAACCTTACAGCAGGATTTTAAGGTTTATTGTGTAATCAAATCAAAACCTCTGTTTCATACCGTCTTCTCATTTGGGATCAGTTTTGAATTGTTTTCGATTTGTTTTAATCATCTTTTCAGTTACATACAAAATCTATTTGTGATTCTATTTCTAAATGTATATTTCTAAATTTCATCCTTTGATTTGCACACAGAGAATACCGCAATTATCAGTTGTCTTTGGTTGGACTCAGACTTTTTCTTTCTTGTTATTTATTTCCTTTTTTCCCATTATATTTGAGTATATTTAATTGCCCCATTTTATTTAAACAAGCCCTCAGCCTTAGAATCTCATTATGTTTAATGCATGCAGCATAGCTGAACTAGATTTAATAACATCTTTTATAAATTAAATAAACCTACAACTCTTAAAAAAATCAATCTGATCAATAAATGCTACTTTTCCACCAATTAATCTTTATTATATTAAAAAGAAGAAAATTTCTACCTCTTTCAATATATACATGTTCTAATCTAATTTTGAATTAATAGAATATGAAAATAATTACTGCACATTCCGATGGAATTTAAATTGGATATTATGTATCATCTGTACAAATTACCAATAAAGTAAAACTGAATAAGCAGCACCAAAAAAAAAACCTACAAAAATAAAATTTTCATTCTACTTATAAGATTAAACACTAATTTCTTAGACATATCCAAATATAATAGTGGTTTTAGCAGGCAGTAGTTTATTTTTTAGGGTCTGATTCTTTCTTATTTCTAGCGTCTTAACTTTACTTTGAAACTTCTGGTTAGTTAGCATAGTTCACTAGTTCAGATATAAAAAGCTATGTGACACCATCTGGACGATAGATGACAGTCTCCTCAAAGTCATCTCTTTTCCAGGATGACTCAGTCAGGTTGAAGTTGATTGGTGAATCAGCTTCTACCTGACTGAGCCATAATAATTATCCCCTAACTGAGATTTCTGCAACATTTATTCAGTGTCTTCTGATCAAATAGTATCTATTAAGTGAATAACACACAGCATTTGTGTTCAACGTTTGACAGAAGTAATATTAGTGTTTGGATTTTTACTCAACCTATAAACATTTTTAAACAACCTGGATTTCTAAATGAGCAAAATAAGATCATATATACGAGAGGAACTTAACCACATATTTACACGTGTTCTGACAAAGCTGGAAGTACTGACGATGTTATATTGTTTATGTTTTTAAGATCTTGAACAGTGATCTTTATAAATAAGATATTAGCTTTGACTACATTGATAATCCTATAAGGCCATTTAGACTGATAACGTGAAAATACCTTCAAAGTTAGCTAAATTTCACTGCCTTGAGCAATAAGCTGCGCACCATGCCACAACCATAAGAATACTAAAATGCTGTAATAAGAGTACTCATGATGCATTTCTGGTTAACATTTTATTTAACTAATTGGCAGTTTGTTATTTACCATTTTTGAATAAAAACTTTAATATTCTAATAAGAAAACAAACAAAACAAAACAAAAAAAAAAATTCTAATAAGAGTTAAGTCCCTTAAAAAAAAAGCTTTATCTGCTATTTAGGCTAAATATTGTTTTCTCTGGGGGCATCTTTTGTTTTCTAACAGAGAAGCCCTCCAAGCCAACATGCCGGATGGATGGAGAACTCATGGAGGGCAAGGATGTCAAGCTGAGCTGTAAATCCATCGATGGTTCAGAACCCATTAGCTACAAGTGGGAGCGAGTGCTCGACAAAGGGAAAAGTCTGGGCAAGCTGCCAAACCTGGCGCTGATAGGTAAGAAAAATTGAGCCAAAAAAAAGAAAGATAACACTAGAGTGAAATGATGTGCTGATTCACCATCTGGTTCCTTTACAAAGAAATGCTCTAATAATTCATTTTATATTAGTGATTCTTTTTTTTACATCAACTGCATTAGTCCCACAGAAGATTACTCCAGGTGCACCACTGTAACGCCTCCCTTTTCTTTACTTTCATACATCTGTAAACACTAGCACATAAATCAGCCTGGGCAAACCTCCCTCTACCCCTGCTGATCCTTTAGCAGCCTCACAAGAATAATTAAAAGTTACAACACTTTGCTCAAGGGTATTGGTTGAATTTGTTTTCCTGTTTCATTCACTGATACTGTAATCAGTTAATATGTTTAGACTGCTCTGGTTGTCTCGTGACATACAAGCAATATGCCTAAAACTAAAGAAAAATTTGTGTTATTTCTGTTTTTTTTTCAGGAAATCAAACAGCACATTATTGTGAGTTCTGTTTTTATACCATTAGGATCGCTTGCAATATTACAAGGATCTGTGCTGAAAATGAGATCTAATGAATTTGAAATGTCAAACAAGTCAAATGAATCATAGTTGTAAGCATAAAGGTGGAGTGAGCATTTTCTGGGAGTGAGGCTAAAGTGGAGAGAAATCCTATACAACACATGAAAAGCTTTTACAGTAATGTTCTATTGTCCAACTGAAAAGAATACCTAATGAAATAAGAAATACTAGGTATTTTCTTTCTTTCTTTCTGTCTTTCTTTCTTTCTTTCTTTCTTTCTTTCTTTCTTTCTTTCTTTCTTTCTTTCTTTCTTTCTTTCTTTCTTTCTATCGTCACCTGTTCAGTGTTATTACTTTTTCTTTGGCCAGTAACACACAGGATCACCACTCATTATTACTGCCGCTAGTTGAAGCTAATACCAGTAGGTTTTTAGTGGTGAAGATGACTAAATGTCCCACTGGGCTCCGTCCCCCTGTCAAAAAAATTCCTGATTCTGTCCTCCTGTCTTTAATGGACCTCCACTGGAAAATATTACCCTAGTTTGTTTCCTGTCTGCTGCTTTTTGTTAAGTATAATTTAGTTTCCTGCTCATCAATGATATTGTAACATTTTTTGTGGCAGATCTGAAGAACCCAGAGATCGTCACCCTGAGGAATCTCACAATGGATAGCACGGGTGTCTACAGGTGCACGGCAAGCAACGATGTGGGAGAGGAAAACTGCACCATTGAGGTCACGATGCGTGAGTTGTAGGGGGGAACTTGACCTCGCAGTCTTCACCTCCACCAAACTGCCACACTGATTGATGGTTATTGTTTTAAACTGCAGCTACAAATACATTTATTCTCCACCCTGCCTCTCCTCCCCTTCACCCTCCTCTCAAATGCAGTAAACCTAAAGCGATGGCCACTGGTAACCCTCTCTGCTTCAGATGTCATGTTTCACTGTCAAAATGAGGCATTCCTTGAGAGTCCCCTGACAGGGTCATGTGTGGGGGTGGGGGGACGACAGATCTAGCAGCTCAGCAGAAACACTTTTCAGGCCTTGGTGTTAAATTAATGTCCTTAAATTAATTATAGAGAGTCAAAGAGGCTCAAAAAAGAAGTGAATCTTTCTGTTAGAACTGTGCATGAAAAATCCTTATTAATAAATGTAAGAGCTGAGGGGAAAACGAAATATTATTTTACCAGAGAATGACTGAATCCGTCTCTCATCGCTTTCTCCTTTTTTCATCTACAGATGTGAGGGATGTCGGGATGGTAGCGGGATTTGTGGTGGGATTGTCCTTCGGCATCATCGTTGTCATATTAATTGTTTGGCTCGTCTTCAGGAAGAAAGAAAAAAAGAAGTATGAAGAAGAGGAGACCCCAAATGAGATCAGGTTTAGTTATTTTCTCGACATCTGTCACTATTTTGCAGTTTGAAACACAGCTTACTGAAATTTTGGCCACAAATATTTGCGGACTTTGGATTAGGTTGGTCAGTGGTGTCAAGGTAAACTAAGGTTAAAAGAAAATTTACAAGTAGTGGCGTAGCTTTTTACAAAAATCCTGTGCTTTAGATATGATTTATTTCTGCAATTGGACAAAAAATAACAAGGCCTATTGCTATGGTCAGTCGTTCTTAAAAAGCCTGACTGAAGGCTCTACTGTGTTGAGCTTTCTCAGTGTTTTTTGCACGTCCTGATAAAACTGAAGCTAACCTTGATTTATTTGGGGAAGTTTCATTGTTTTTTTAGGACATTGTTTTTCTTTCATCCAACAGTTGTGTCAGGGGAACTAGAGTTCTGGCAGATTTCATTATTGCATGCAAATGTGTTTCGAAAAACTTTGAGGCTTGGGGGTATCTCATGAATTACATGAGACCCTGTTAATCCACAGTCCCCAGTGCCTTAGACCTCGGAATAGTGCAATGCACAAGTGCTGTGCTGTCTGATATAGTGTTGCAGTGCTCTGTTTCAAGAGAGGTTTTGTATCAAATAAATATTATGTGCTGTGTTTCCCAATACAGGGAAGATGCTGAGGCTCCCAAGGCTAAATTGGTGAAGCCAAACTCCCTATCCTCATCCCGCTCTGGCAGTTCACGCTCTGGCGCCTCCTCGACCCAATCAATGGTGCACAACAGCACCCAGCGTGGTCACCGCCCACGTCCACCTGCCGTGGCGGCTCTCAAGGAAAATGGACAACCTCCAGGTTTCCCCCAATCCCCTCCAGCCTACACCACAGTGGTGCCCCCCAAAACTCCTGAGCCCCCTGTCACTCCAAAATTCAACTCCAGGAACATCTCTGGGCCCACACCCCCAACCCTTATGGTTCCAGCCCAGACCAAGGCCTTTCAGACTGTGTAGGACTGAAAGTCACGCCCCCATTCCTGCAGCTATGTCAGACTCCAGCCCCTCCCAAGAGCCTCAGAAACCCCCCTCCCAAAGACTGACACTCTTCTATAAACAAATAAATGCAACTAGTTTAAAGGATGTAATAAAAAAAATCTAAACTATAATTCCAAAAGAACTTTTAATGAATGCATAATTTAAAGGGTAAAATATAAAAGATGCTTGCCCATACTGAATTAACAAAAAACAAACAAAAAAAGCAGAAACCTGAGATGCAAAATGATTACATGGCTGAAGGCTGAACTTTTTTGCAGAGTTTCTTCTTTTAGCTTTGGATGGTACAGAGAAGCATTACGTGCACTGAGGTGGAAGCCCCCCCCCCCCCCAAAGAGCTTTATTTATTTATCAAATCAAAGGCTTAGAAATGTAGTCAGAGTGAGAAAAGGAAACTAAAAACATACTTACGTTCACCCTCACTTGTACAAGATGAATATAAGTAGGGCAGAAATGAGGGGGGAAGTGAGAGACTGTGTGGGAAGCTGGATTTTGTGTGTGTTTTCAAAGATGGAAACTAGGAAGGAGCAGTGATCCTCCGATTCATGTCACTCCACGCCTCTGTCTGGCTGCTTCCAACTACTTCCTCTAAAACCACAAACCGCTTTGCCTCCCTCATGGGCCTGGCCAATTTTGCCCATCCATGTGGACAGACACGGTGCACGGTGTGGCATTATCTGCCTCAATGCGCTCGGTCTTTTGTGCTCTCACAAAGGAACCCATGAGAAACTACAGACGGACTTGGCTGACTTGGGAGCGCCTCAACTGCTTCAATGTTTGACTGGAGGGGGGGGTGTCAATTACCAGGATGTAGCATTGATGGTGAAAAAGTGGACTTGTTATTGCTCCTCCCATGTCTACATTGTTAAACTCCTGTACCGCTACCAAATATTCTCCTAAGTAATTTAGTAGCATTTATTAGGCCTATAGCGATACTTTTACTATAGAGGTAAGCATCTATTAGAACAGCTAGGATTTTCTTTTTGTTTTGTCTCTGTTTTTCTTTGTCTCCTCCTGAGCAGGTTGCAAATTGTCACATACAGCCAAGTGTCTAATTGTTCAGTTTAAGAATTGCCACCAATGCCCCAGGATGGCTTACAATTGGCGTTATTTTTATTTTTTTTTTTACCAGTTACATTTCTTAACTGAAGCCAAAATCTGTTTCAATGAATGTGTGATGTACAAAGATGGTGGACTCCATTATTTTCAGTCTCCTTCAGGGTACTGTATCATTTTAAGGCACATCTCATAAGTTTGACTTTGGTGTGTCTAAAGTAGGAGACCAAGGATTGTGATTCCAGATAAATACAACACTCTACTTGGATCCATAAATGCGCTGTGGCACTTGGTTGAAGCTTTGCCCAATCACTTGCTTGTTTAATGCTTGTTGTCAGCAAGCAACCCAATTATTGTATCCTCTCAGAGACAAAGTGACTTAAAGTAGCTGAAAAAATGGCAAGTAGCCTATCTAGTGTGCCTTTGCAACCCTTCTCTCTTTAGATGTTTTTATTTTCCTGCCCACCCCCCTTGGTCCCTTATCTTCAGTATAACAGTGTTTAAGTCTCTGTTCACATGCAGCTGTAAGGGTCACCAGCAGGAAACACTTGATATCACAAAAACCATCCCAGTAAGATATGCTGTAGAGGGAGCACCAAGAAGAGTGAGCGGTGAGAAAGCAATCGCATGCCACAGAACTATGTACTGTAAATTCTGTAGGCTGTCTTGTTTTATATTGTACATACAGATAAATATAAACACAGGATGTCAGTTTGTTTTTAAAAATGAGGGTAAATAAGAAAAGATCAGAATCAGAACTTTAATAATCCCAGAGGGAAATTATAGTTTCAGTACAAACCATTCATATAACAAATCATCAAGTGAGAAATCCAAAGTGAAGTCAAACTGTCTTTTTTTCCTGATGCCACCAATGCCAATGATGCCATGACTCATCTTAATGTGAGGAAAACTTTTTATATGATATGATGTGTAGAAGGAAAAAAAATGAATCTGATTCATAACACCCTCTTTCCCGATATTTTTGTTTGGTTTTAAAAAAATAAGACGACCATTGTGTTGAGTTAATCACAGCTAAAACATAGATTGAAAATAACTATGTACTAATTCAATGAAAAGTCAACATGCCACTTTAAAAAAATCTTAAATTCCATTTTTTCTCTGTAACCTTAGTGCGTATAAGCAAACTGTGTTAATATTACAAATTATTATTCATTACGCTTATTTAAATATTATTTGAACATGTTTCTCCATTTTTATGTTTTAAAAAACTTTCCATTTGGACACTATCTACAACTCCTCAAAGTTGAAACACTCCATGTTTCTTGAAATACAGATTTGACAAAGAAAAAAGTAGTTTAGGTCACAGAACACGCTGTCTTCTCTCTTAAGCTGCATATTCTCTAACTATTTTGTCATTGATCAATACATACTTTTCAGTTCAAAAGAAAATACAACCGAGTTTTAGGAAAAAAGAACAGAAGGGTTTTTAGTTTCGTTCATCCAAAACGTGGGTACAAGGAAATGTTCTACCTTTTTAAAATTATTCAAGATTCTCTAAACTCCTCAAAAAGTTTGAAAATCATAACTTGATGACTTCTTATGAGATCCTCAGCAGAAGAAATCCTCTAGATTCTCTGCTGATGATGACATCTTTTTATTCGTGACTCTTTGGAGCCTTTTAAATTGTTAAACTTTTTGCTGCACTACGTCTATATAGACTTGTGTGCTATATTTCTCTAATATGTTAATGTCTTCTTAGCTTTTCGAGTAGTACGTTTTATAAATCTTGCTCATATCTGTAATCAGAGTAATCATTTATATCTTTACAACTAGAACTTTGAAAAGTCAAGTTGTTGAAGGGCCTATAATTAACTTGCAAACAGTCTTGGCAATAAGAAAGAATGGCATCTTTGGGTCACCATTCCCCAAAACAGTTTGTTTGAAATTTTTGTGTTGTAGGTCAGTAGGAAAGTTTTTATTTGCCACCCTGTCTAATCGTGTTATTTCAGCAGCTAGAATTCCCATCACCCTTGCATCTGCAATCATTAAGATGGATTTGCTCCTATTTCAGGTCTAAATCTGCAACATCTGCCAGGAAAAGGATGTGTTGTTTGATTTCACACATTGAATTTCACACATGACTTAACCACAGGGGTAATTGGGAAAGAAGATGGGTGTTGTTTTTTTTGTTTGTTTTTTTTTTTTCTTCTATTAAAACTAGCAACAGTGTTCATCTAAGCAAGGAGGCTACTGTTTGTTTATAATAGAGGAGGGTTGTTTGTGAGCGTGTGTATTAGCATGTCTGCGAATATGCTTGTAAATGTGTGTGAATGTGTATGTGTGGGTGTATGCATGTAAATTCAGTATTTGCCCTTAGGCCACACCCACACAATCTGATCTTGTCCATTCACTGAGGGTGAAGGATGCAGTCAACCAAGGCAACCTCTTTCTAAATGTACTTGACTGCAGACTGGCATGGTATATTTTAGCTTTTGCTTAGTTTTCATGGCTATTGAACTTGGCTTCTCTGGCAGCAGTCATGTTTTTACTTGTGGGGGTGGCATTCTGAGACAAAGGCTCTCCATAATTCATAACTCTCATCAGCTCTGGAGGGTACTTGTACGCCCCTGCTATCCCTGTGAAGAATGCATTTCGCCCGAGTTGTATTGATGGCATCTCACCAAACACACACAATTACAAGGTGTATATATGCTCATGTCAACAGGTGCACATATCATATGTGAAATGTGTATGAGAATGCAGTTGTGTGCACATGCAAGCCCACCTCACAAAGGCTGACACCATCTTGCACAAACAAAAGCTCAAACAAGCATTCCCTGTTATTTCTGCTCCTTTGGAATCAATTTGATGGATCGAATGTCTGGAGGTATTACAGCTGGCTGATGGAGCTGGGATACTAAATGCACAGAACAGGACATGGCATCACTCAGAGGACATGTGCAAACACTTATACAAAAAAACAAAAGATACAGTAAGACACACAAACCTGCTAGCAATTACTAAAACAGACCCTGCTATGCATCTGAAAGATCTTGATGGCATATATTGAAAGATTTTGCTTTTTTCCCCTTGCTTGAGATTTACAAGAGTGGTACCAGGAAACAGGAGAGTTATAACAGGATTGGTTCTGACTCAGGGCTGTGGGCGCTTGTCATTGAAATTCCCTCCTCCACAGATGAAAGTAGCAATGGGTGGTGGAGGATGGGAAGCAAGTCTTCCAGCTTTAAATTCCTCTAAGATTTTTTGATTTGCTTTCCTGCATCAGTGAGTCTCAGGTGGCAGATTCCTCAGTTGATGAGCCCTTGCGCTATATCCCCCCTTTGTGGAATGACAACTCACTCTTTTTCCAAGAAATGAATTTTAAGTCTCTTGTGAGTTCGGGGAACCCAGAAGGGCAACGTCTTAACACACCACACAGCTCAAAGCGTCCTTTCCACATTCAATATTACCCACCTGCGCTGCACATTGTCTTGTTATCAACAGTGCAGTTAAATAATTGATCCTCCGGTTGCAAAATGAATCTTATGTAGCTACATTGTTTTCCGTTCTATTAGTCACTTTTTATTTCTGATTAAAGCTATTGAGCAGGGCAAGTTATGGTTTAGCCTTGTCTGTCAGTATAAGAGAATGTGATGTATTACTACTTTTTGAGAGTGGAGACAGACAAGGCTACATCCAAACTCAGTGAAAGTTGGAGGGTAAAGAGAGATGGCAAAAGGTACCTGCATGTCATTGAAGATCGAGCAGATGAATGGGAATGCTTTGCTTTGATGTAACATAACTGTAATCAACCAAAAGTAATTTAAAAAATCTAAAATTGTAAATATATCAACACAAAATAATTTTTAAGCTTTTTTTTGTCCTCTTTCAGTTTTTTTCAAATGTTTATTCATGTACTTTGCACTTTTCTGTGTGCTTCGCTCATCACCGGAGTGTGTTGGTTCTTTGTGGTCGGCTGTTTCCTTAGTGTCAGGGGCAGACAAGGCTCAGCATGACTCGACTAAAGGGAAATGTAAAACACTTTTGTTTACTTTCATCTGTTTTCTGATGTGCATCGTCTTTTTTGGTTTTCTAAAACAATAAAGGACTTTTTTTATGCTTTGTTCGTTTGATGAAAACAATCCATGTAAATATCACAAGTAAAAAATGTATATTTTTACGACTTCTGAGTTATTACTCTTTCATTTGCAAATAAAATATTCAATGACAACCTAACTGGTCTTGTGACATCCTCCTTTTGAATTAGAATGAGGGAGACTCTTAGAGTTATAAAATGGTGAATAATTTATTGGTGCTCCAAAGCCTTTACTCCTTTGCTGAGACTGGTGTGTGGGAAGTGTTAAGGCAAGAGCTTTTGCACCCAGTAGAAACTTGGATATTTGTGTGTATGGATGGGTCAGTCTGGTCAGCTTAGCTGACTAAACCAAAATTTGACAGCTGTCAAAAAGAGTTACATTGCTTGTCTGCTTATTGGAGGAATCAAATCTGGAAGGCCAAATATGAGAAAACACAAATATTAGCATTTCAGCATTAAACATAATTAAAGAAGTTATAACCTGGAATTTTACTTAAACAACCCCTCTTTTTATTTTTATTTTTATTGGCTACTCAGGCAGTGGTATTTTTCTGAAAATGTCTTCAGAATAATGCCCAAGTGTTAGGGAAAAAAATTGAAAAGTGGTCATTCTGACCTTTTTTCATACCCCTTTATAGTGTTGGCAATATTAGCAATTGGGCATGGTTCGTTTACCATACTGTTTTTCACAGCATGTAAGGGCAAGCAGACCCTCGTTGCCCTCCCCTTCTCCCTATGGGCCACTCCAGAGTAGAAGAGAGTCCAGCTTCTCTCAAGACGCTTGGTACTAGAGCCTTGGCTGTAGATCAGGCATCCCCAAACTTGGTCCTTGAGGGCCGGTGTCCTGCAGCTCCTAGAGGTTTCCCTGCTTCAGCACTGCTGATTTCATTGATAGGTGATTAGCGTTTTTTTGCTGAACTGCAGTCATCAGAATCAGCTGTGTTCCTTATGGTTCCCCCTGCAGGTGGTGGGCCCACTGGGGGATGACCTGGCATCACTACTTCACCTTCCAGGTGCTCACCAACCAACCCAGGCCTGGCTCTAGAATGGGCTCCTGGATTGGTCTTGATATCCGAAGAATCTGTCTCGATTCCATCCCTGTACTCCAAATGATGTTCCTAATAGAAAAGACAGATAATTAAAAACGTTAGGGATTTTAATATAGCCCAACATATTTATGTCTAGCATTTCCTGTTATTTCAAAGGTTCCCTTGCAACTTGAAGTTGAAGGACCCATAATATGACTTAATGCTTCTCATATCTTGCAGTGGACAGAGGTGCTTTTCTTTGTATTCATCGTTTGTTTCAGGTTACATCCAACTGGAATGTGTGTTGCTGTGAATCCCGACCTTTTTGACAAAAGCAACCAGTATTTGTATACATTCCTCTAGCATTAAACAAACTATACTTGAATTTGCTTTGGTTGGACAGATGCATGCAAATAACCAGTTTGGATGGAAACAGTTTCTAATGATTGTAACAAAGACTGGATGACTACAAAAACCATCGTGTGTAGCAGTCCCCTAAAAGTATACCTTATTTTCACTCCCTCGCCATACTGACTCTAAATTGCAGTTACTGACTGTAATTGATTTTTTCAGTATAGCTAGGTTTAGGCTTGTTTCTAGGTATCTATGGTGTGTTATGTCACATTAGAATCTCAATGAAGATAGTGGGAATTTTTCCTTACAATAGAAAACATTTCGCATTTGAAGCTAAAAACTTGATTAACTAATTGAATGTTTTTGCATTTTTTTTATTTATTGTTTTTGTATTTTTAAGTATATTATTCACCATAATATTTCAAATCCAAATCACATTTCTTTCTGCACAGCTGCAATCTCAGAATCTGACGATGGAGCAAAGAATCATGTTGGTAATCAATCGTACTGCCAAGGCGCAGGGTAAGTATAAACTTTGGCAAAAGGGAAAAATAAGGTGACTTTATGTATTTCAAGGACACAGAGTGAACAAGGAATCAATTTACAGAACTATGAATAACACACTTTGCCAAGTAATCCATCCATAAAGAGACTAATGCAATTAGGACTTGACTAAAGGCGCATGCTATATACGATGGGTTCTAACTAAAAAAAATGTATCCTTAGCAATACTATATTTTCAAGGCCAGAACACAGTACTCTACCCCCTCTTTCATGCCTCCAGTCTCATCGTTCTACATGATTAGCCATGTGTGATGAAACTGTCATAAACTCTCCATTCTGGCATTTCACTACTCACATGCCTCCACTTTCTTTATGACAGTATGGTTACAGATTGGGACATTCAGTAATTTACATCTCTATTACAAATTGTTCCATATCCGTGTAATGTCAATTGCACTAATGCAATGATTTCACTGCTTGCAGTTCTTTTTCTTTTAAATTGTACTGTATTTTTATAAAACGTGTATTTCATGTAATGGATGGAATAAATATGTATAAGATGTATCCTAAATTTACATATAATAGAAAAACTATTTGCAATGGCGGTTTCTGTTGATCTATGTTTGCAAAAACAACAAATAATTTTTGGGGGGTTTAAAATAATTGAAAACAAGAGGTTAAAAAGTTAAAGGAGAAAAATCAACAGACCACACATATTACGAAGAGAGGAAAACTGATCTTTCCAAGCAAATGTTGTAAAAAATATAAATTTTGTCTTTTGAATAAACCTGTGAACATTTTCCTACTGCATCAGATCATGTTTGGATCCATTTGTCTGGATTTGCCTGTTATTCATCTTAAGGCCCTCCATAACATTATAGAACATACTGACGGCAGAAAATTACATAAAGTAGCATCTGTCCTGTTGTTACAGGCAGGATAAAAACACCTCTTCTGTTGTTCAGTCCTGAAGCTGACATGGAAAAGAATAGGTGCAGCTGAATTAAAAAGTATATATTTTTCTTTAAGAATCGAAGGTTGGTTCTAATAAATTATGGTTTACAATTATTTAATGAACACAGTGGCAAAAAATGTGTGGATAGATAGATAGATAGATAGATAGATAGATAGATAGATAGATAGATAGATAGATAGATAGATAGATAGA
>JAUZNJ010089989.1:0-20001 GCA_034780135.1 Jordanella pulchra | reverse complement strand
TGTGTGAAATGTTGCATGCAGTGAATTAAGTATAAAAAACAGAAATAAGATCAATTAACCCTAACAGAAAATGTGTTTTCCTTCTGTAAGTCTTTTTCACAAGTTTCTCACAGAAGCACTTTTTGGATTATTTTTTTTACCATATTAGGGAAAATGACTGTTTTTGGTAATAACACTGACCTTGATTTTTGCCATGAAAATATTTTCTTTCAAACGTTACAAAAGCAATGAGGTCTTTTTCTGTCCTCCAATAACGTTCTTGGCTTCAAATTTTCTAACTTCAAAATATTTCACAGACACTATAAAGGATTAATAGGAAGAAATGGAGACTCTTTGTTAAGGTCCTCCTGCTCAGACCCTCCGGGGCCTGAAAAAACACTAAAGATGCAAAGAAGAAAAGATCCAGGAAAACTTTATTAGAAATAAAAAGGGTTGTGTGTATTTCCATGAAGACCATGGGACCCAGCAGGCAGGAGAGGGAGAAGTTATGGAGATGTTTAAAGCAACACCCAGGAAGTTTTAGCCACTAGGGGCGCTAGAGTTGTAACTTCGAGGTTTACCTCCCAATGACTGAGATTTCACAGAGTTTCTTGTAAAGTCAAGGAAAAAATGATCCCTCTAAATTAAATCCTGTATCTATTTTTATTAACTAGCAACAACTTTTAGCTTAGTTAGCTCTGTGCTTAAGATTGTAGCACTCTGAGTCACATTCAGTGACGGATCCGACCCCTTCAAGAAGAACAGCCCACATGAAGCATCGATACGCACTTAGTGCTGAATACTGACCTGAAGAATCATTTAACTTGTCTCAAATGAAGATAATACTTGGGTCAAAAGTGTTGCTGTAAAGCAAGGAAAGGTTGGAACACAGTGTCCTTAGATTTGAAGACCTCCTCCAGCTCTTCTAGAGAGAAAGTCACAACTTTAATCCTGCAGACATGGCAGATTCACATGAGCTGACAGAATAGAAAGGAGTAAAAGGAGATGGGACCATTATGCAGTTTCTATTGCTTTTCCAGTGGAAACTCTTCACTAGGCTCCATGTCTGCCCCATCATACCTCCTACATCCCTCATAAAATCCACGGCCTAAACACACGGGTTCCTTCTATGTATTGCATTTTATTTATAAATGTTCTGCCTGCTTCTTCCAGAGTCTGACTTCCTGTCTGGCTCATTTGGTTTTCTGACTGATGCGTTTTGCTCCATCATCCATCAAAAACGGAGTCAATGTGTATTTCCCACAGATGAAGGGGGGAGAACTACTGCCTGTCATGCTGCGGTGCTACAGAGCCGCTGGGAACGCTGTAGCCGACATTAATGGCTTTGCTAGAATTTGCTAGATGACATCATCGCCTAATTAGCATATTTGGTCATATTTTGATCCAGCCGTAGGTGAGAGGAAAATCAACTTCTGCAAGACAGAAAGTGATTAAAAACACTAAAAATTCAAGTACTTTACCTGAAACAAAACTAGATAAATCCATCATATGCTATCAAATTCCATTTAAAGATGAATTTAACAGTGGATGAAGCTATGTTAGATTGAATGTTGAGAGGATCTATTTTAATGCAACAGAAAGAACAAAAAACATTACGTTTAATGTTATATGTATGTCCCGTGTTGGATGGGGATCATTTTTAATGGGGAAGCAGAAGATAGTTGCTCTTCTCTGACTGACTGACAGATCTTTGGAGGAGTTCAAAGAAACCCTGAAGACCATAAACTCGGAGTCAATTTTTAGTCAAATCATTCTTTTAAGTCCCTAAAGGGGTCTAAAAAAAAAATCACTAAATATAAAGAAAAAGTCACAAACTTGGTACCAATGGCTCGACTGCTTCTATTGACGACACAACAGAGCTTGAACAGATAAGGGAGTCTGTATGAATGAAGGGTTAGTCCGGTCACTGATTTACAGGCTAATCCTGGAAGAACCTGTTGAAGGATCTAAAAGACTCTAGTCTGAGTCAAAGGTTTACCATTTATCAGGACAAAAAAACAAAACTTTAACCTTCCAGCCTAATAAACTGATTTACACAGGAGTTCTCCATCTCTTCTTACTCAGCCTGAGCGACATAAACACTTGAAATAGGTGTTATGAGTTATAGGCTCAACTAAAAAAAATGCCTGAAAGTACAATTTTCCTCCCACTGTACAATCCTACAATACTTCCATGTTAATGAAGTCCTGATAAAATGTAAGTTTGTCCTTTTAATATGATACAACTTTAGGCGTTTAGATTCTTTTGAGATAATAGCGTTTTTAAACGGAGAATCTTTGATTACCTGGTGATATACGTATCATAACATTTAGTGGAAATCACCTTTGAAGAAAGGGTTTTAATTACTGTTTAACCACAGATCCGATTATTTTGTTGGATTCTTGATTATTTCAAACACTATAACCTGCGTTGTTTAATCTATTTCCTGTATTTTATGTTACATCCTGCCCTCATTAATCATTTTATCATCACATGGTGGTGTCGTCTTGTCTCTTCTTTAACCTGGAAAATGCTGAGTGAAAACAGGCTCGTGTCCCTTCTCTGGTGTAATAATATCTGCCGCTCTGGAAACACGTAGAAACCAGATGATTTTTCTCTACAGTTGATTTTCTTTGAACCGGATTATGTCGACAGAGGAGCAGATGCTGAACAGCTGTTTAAGGTAACCTAAGCCTCTAAGGCACGTTGTCTTGTGCAAAGAGGTTCTCAGATCGGATCTGAAGGGAGTTATTTCAACGTCGCCTGAGACTTTTTCTCTGCTTCACAAAATTATTTTTATCCCTCCATTTTTCCCACATTTCATCATGTTAAAACCACAAACCGCTATTCATTCTTTAGGGGTTTTATGCGGCCCTGTCCAACCCTGCTGTTTTTCTTGGTCTTCCTGATACAGTTTGTTTGTCAATCATCTCTCAAAGCAGCTACAAAAAGATGTTGCACAACTGCAAGCTGCTTACAGACCTTCTTGGAATCGTCTTTTAACTCTGGGATCCAGGAGAACATTTAGATCCTTGTTCAAAAATGAGATTTTCCTTTAAAATCTTGTCTCCATTCGGTTGTAAATAAACAGAAAGGAAAAGAGCCTCCAATTTTCCGTCACTTGCTGGTAAAAGATGGAGACCTTAAGGAGTTTATCAAACCACAACCAGCTGGTTTTAAATCAGGGATTTTAAAGGACTGAGAATGAAACACGGAACCAGAAAGTTTAACTTCACAATCTCTCCAATCTCTGAATGTGATGGTGGAGATAAACAGCTGAGGTCTGCACTACTTTACCAAAGAAAGGCCAGTAGTGTTTGCTTTTACTAACACAACCTGCGTCTTTTAACAATCATTATTATCAGAATGAAGGTAAGCTAATTTCTCCTAAGCTTGATGTTTGAAACCCGTTGTCACACGCTGCCGGTTATTTGAATGTTTGTTGTCGAGATCAGATTTAGAAATTTACGTGAATTAAAAATCTCTGTGTTGTTATTTACAATAAATTCATTTGTCACCCAATCAGAATACCTCAATTAGTTTCTTTTTTGTTTGTTTTTTTTTCTGTGAAATGTTCCTCATTCTCTTCATCCTCTGTTTTTCTGGCAGAGGGTGAAGTCGGGCAGAGAGAGCAGCGCCAAGGGTCGCAGAGAAGGCAGGGATGGCGGCACTGGGAGTGCTGGTGAGTCGCACGCATTGGCCTCAAACATCCCAGCTGACTCCTCTCTGCGTGGAGGAGCAGAGGCTCTTCTCCAACCCCTCATCATGAAACCCCTCCAGCCACTTCCTTTAACCCCCCCCCCATCCAGTCAACAGTCAAGCACTCCAAGCTTTTTATAAAACCACACTAAACCTTCGCCTCATCAGATCTTTCACTGAGGAAATCACCTTGAGATTTGAAATTCTGCAAGAATTATATTATTTTATGAAAAAAAAAAGGTTCAGCTACATAATATTTATAATATTTTCTCTAAATTAGTGGTCTTTAACTCCTGTCTCAGAGAGCCTCATGTTTTCACATTTAAATAGTTTCCTCTATAAATAGTAACCTCTATAAACTGGAGGCCTCTGCAGCATTTGATGGCTGCTAAGGAGGTGACGCCATCAGTGATTCATGAAAGGTTTGAAAAATAAGTCCAGTGACTTACTGGTATTATGAAGCATAAAGTTGTTGTTTTAATTTCTTTGGTTTCATGCCATCGACTTGTGTGTCCTTGTTTTTTGACCGTGCTGATGGTGGGAAGGAAGAATTATCACATTTTCTGATGTTATGTTCCCATTTCTTGAAACTATCAAATCCTCCATTTTTCTTTTTACTCTGTGACAAACTTCTCCGTGGCTGCGTCCGCCCTAACATCTGATTTAATGTTAACAATAGACTTTATATGCAACTTTGTATTTTAAAAAGTCAAATGCATAAAGGATATACATTAATTTCATAAACATTAAAGAACAAAATCATACTTTTACCATTTTTTTCCACATAAAATTAGAAAACCACTCCTTACAGTGAGAACTCTATATATTTTAGGACAGAGGGAAAAACTTCCACTGATAATATTCACTGTTTACTGTATGTTTACCTGATGTTGGAATAGTTCAAATTACCCACAGAGGAAAGAGTAGTCAGAGATTTTAATCAAGTAGAAGTAGCAATACTTTACAATATTACTGAAGTAAAACTAAAAAGTGCGGCACAATAAAAATGTTACTCAAGTAAATGTAGCAGAGTACATGTAACTAGTTCCTACCCACCTCTGGTCATGTGACTCCAGCTCCCCACACGGTGCCTGCGCCATCTTTGTTCTCTGTCACTCCCATGATGATTTGCGAGGAAATATCTTTGGGTTTTGAAGCTAACCAGGGGGTAAAGGTGATGCTAACAGAAGACATGCAACAATGATCTTAGGGTCAGGAATCAAAGCCCAGGAATACGCCTCGAGAATAGCCTCAGCCTATGTGGCGCCTGGAGGAGATTTTCATTAGATAATCTTAAAAGAGGAACTCCACCCATCCAAGTGTTGTTTTAATGAAATCAAATGATTTTCATGGCTTTTTTTAATAATCTGAAATCAAGTATTAAAATCACGTCTTTTCTTTCCTGTCACCGCCGCTCTCTGGCAGCCGTCATCTCCACATCTGTCCTCACTTCTCCGAAGAAGTCCAGCATTACGGGTAGAGTTGATTAGTCCCCCTTGTATGCTTCCTGTTCAGCAGAGGACACACAACATTTAGCTCTCCTTCAGTACACTGGAAACCTGGCTCCTCACACAGTTTTAAATGCAGTCCAGACAAACCTTTACCGCCTGCAGCCGTAGGCGGGCCAAGCTCCGTCCCGCTCTGCAGCTGTCCCCGCTAGGATCCTCTAGTGTAGTTATTTAAATATAAACAACCTGTCAGCTGATAATGTGAATGCTGCTCCATTCCAAGACGTCCATTACATCTCTGTGTTTCAGTAGATTAGATTAGAAATCCTAGTTTTGTGTTTTGTAGAGCCCGAACATGTAACTGGATCTTAGATGTTCTGGATTTATTTTCTAGCGCCTTCCTTGATTTGATGATTTGTTATTTTCTAACGACGCACCAGATAATGTCAAAGTTGGTACATTAAGATTAGAAAGAAGAGCCCCTTACTCTCTACGTCTGTCGTGTTTTCTTCTCATTTTTTCCTCCTTTTCTTGGCTCGCTTGTGTTCTTCCCTCTGTGTCCCGTCTGCCGTTCAGAATCTCTGCCGGACTCCAAACCGTTCAGCCCTCTGTTGGACCCAGAGCGAGGTACAGTATGTAAGGTTAACAGCTGTAGGATGTTTTGTTGGATGTTTGGGCAAACAGGCTATTAAATCACTTCAAGGAACAGAGTCAGGTCATACAGTATACATACAGTATATATGATAAAATAAGGCTTGATATTCCAACCATCCGTACTCATATTTTTGATCGTCCTTCTTGAGCCTAAATAGAACCTAATCACCAGGTGCCATTAGCTGACATAAACAGATCATGGCGCCTTCTGTTTAAACTACCACAAAACTAATTGTTGGCCCTTGATGCAGTAACTAAAAACTGTTGACTGTGCCAGCAGCTCATGTCCTGGTGTAATCTTGATCACCTGATGTTGTTACGGTAAATATCCACAGAAAGGTGAGATTTACTAACAAACTGAACAACAACAAAGTTTAAAAGACAAAAATAACAAATACTACTGCGGCAGGACGCTGTCATTGGTCATAAAACCAGAGATAGTTACAGGCATATAAGTTAAAAAGATTCAAATAATGTCACTTTTGACCTTTAATTCAATAATCATCATGAAAAATAGTTCAAATGAAACCTATTGTAAAAAAGGTGAAATGAATGATTTGATTTTATCTCGTACAGCAACAGTTGATAACTTTGAACAAACTTCTTCATTCGACAGGCAGCTGAGATGTTGAAGTGGAGGTAATGTTTGCACTAAAAGGACTCGGAGGGATGTGTGAAGAAGCAGCTACCGCAGATATTTAGGGAAATCTCCTGTGCTCCTGAGAATCCTCCATCTTTACTGTGAAATCTATTGACTCTGCACTAATCCATCTAAATGCTTAACTACCCAAGCTGTGGTTTAGGATGTTCTTTGGTAGATTTGTTCCCATGCATCTATTTATCAGCCTCTTTTTAGTGATTCATGTTATTTGTGTGAAGATATTTGCACAGATAAGAGAATGTTGGACATTTTTTAAGTGCTTATTTTATGTTTTTAATGAACAATGTGAGTCAGAAAAGCCAGACAGTTTTCAACCTTCTGCCTTCTAGTTATGAGGAGGAAATGCTTCTCAGTCCAAAAAAAGAGGGAGGAAAGGAAAAAAACATTTTCCAGCAGAAGTTTCAGTTGCCTGTTAGTTTGGAAGGCCTCATGTCAGATATTTGGGTTTTGTGAGTGAAAGTGGAATATCAGGCCTCCTTCCTGTTTTCCAGCTTTCAGATTTCGTCGTCTTCGGTTTCCAAGGTTACCTGGCAGCCAGATGTTTGTTCACGTCTGTCCTTCAGTCTGCCTTGAGCCCAAAGCTCAGATATATTATAGTAGGGGACACTGGTGATAGTTGTTCCTGTTTTTATTATCCACATTCTTGAAATCATTTTATGTCAGCACAAAGCTCAGTTGGTAAAATCATTTATTTATGATCCTGCATCTTATCTCTACAAACCCTGTGGAGTTCATTGTCCCAGTGTTATGTTAATGGGAGGAAAAAAGAAATGGTTTCACTTTAATACCATTTGAGTTTTCTGATGCAACATATTTATGGAATAAATCTCAATTAAAAAACATCTCATTCATTTAAATTCACACTAGTAGTAGAAGTGAAGGGTCTCTGTATTGAATATACAGCTCCATGCTAAACTTCAGGGCTCTGAACTGAATCCTCCAAACTAATCTGTTCCAACCATCTTGTTCTTCAGACTTTTTGTGGTTTTTTGAAGGTAAATTCCACAATAATAATAAAGCTAAGTGTTAAAAGTGTTTCAATTACTTATATAATCTCACTCTGAATTACTGAGAAAAGAAAATCCAGTCTTTGATTTTAATACCTCTGATCATTTAAATATTTAATCTGATATCAAAATAGTTGTTTGTTTTACAAAAATAACAAGTTTGAACTTTTTGGTTCTCTTCAAAATAAGAAGGAAGAGAAAACCGGACATTGAATTAAAGCAGATGTGTGAAGTTAATCTATCTTTATTAGTCTGACAGAAAACAGCTCCTCTCCTAATTATAGTCAGAGCATAAAGGAGAAGATTGAAACCAACTTGAACTCTGAGCCACTGATAATTTACCTTCTTTGTCTAACTATCATGTACAGCAGGAGTTCCTAAAGCAGGGGTCGGGACCCCCTGGGTTTCATAAAAACTCTGCTTTTAAGTTACAAACATAATTTACAAGCTACCTTCGAAAAAATTAAGACCATGTACAGATATTTGAATCAAAATGGGGTAACTAAAAGTAAAAATAAATACCAGAGTAAAAAAAGATACTGAAAAAACCTACTTAAATCTTTGTAATTTTAGTCTTTTATAAAATCAGATCTATGAACAGAAAAAGTTTAATTTTCCTATTTTGATCACTGTATTTGTAGAGAAAACAAGAAAAAAAAAGAAAAAACAGACTCAATCTAATTTAGTTCTGAATTCAAATTTCCAGCTGGAGTCTTTCATTAGCAGCAGAATAAATTTCGAGCTCCAGCATTTACAGCATTACGGCTGCGAAAAGAATCGACATTGAACTTTAAGTCTAAGAGAGAATTAACCCCTTGAAGCCCTAATTTATAAACATGTATATAAATATAAAAAGGGGGGGTTGCCTTTAACCAGTTGCCAAAATGAAATTTCTAAACTTTTATCAATCTGAAAAGTAAATAGAAATGTAGGTACGCTACAAATTTGGGATCACATTTATAACAGTCAGTGGCGGTGTACACCATCTAGAACCGGATGTAATAGAAACGAGAGCTCATCAAAGGTTCCTAGGTCCACACTGAATGTATATAAACAAGCATCAGGAGGATGCACGCTATACCTAAGCTCTGTCTGTAATACAAAGGGTTTGTTGCATATTTGCAACAATGGGCGTCAAGGGGTTAATATAAAATCTAATAAAAGAGGAACGGATCTGATCTGCCGTCTGTCCTCATCCATCTATCAGTGTTTTTCCTTAAACTAACTGGGCTCCGACTGCACAGAATATCGTAGCGATTTTTATCTTCCCTCTTCTTTTTCTGCGTGTCTGTTACATCATGTCATTATCACAATGTATGAAAGTATCGAGCTACATTTGAGAAATAAGGAGTAGAAAGTACAGATATTTGTCTTCAAACGTGGTAAATTAAAGGAAAAAAGAAATCCTCAAGTAAAGAACAGATTGTAAAAAAACAAGCTACTAAAGATTTATACTTAGTTTACAGCAGGAAGGCCAAATTTGAAGGCAGCTTATTTCTTTCATCCATGAGGATGTTTTTGCTTAAAATCTCTCCCAGTAACATGCTGAGTTTTCAATGTTTCTCAGCAGCTGCATGTGGAGAATCGGTTTGGTGTAAAAGAAAGCATAAATCAACATGTTTTAATGGTCCAGATTTCTGAGAGCCGTACATTGAAACGTCGAGGTTCAACTTTAGTTTGAAATCTGTTTAAAATGTTAGAGGAGCCGTTTTCTCCCGATGCTGTGCGAAGCTCCTGATTCAGGATGTGTGTGTTTGACGCAGACAGCGGCCGCAGCAGCAGCAGCTCCAAAGGAGAGCGTCTGAGCGCCAAGATGAGGTCACTTCCTGGTTCCAATGAGCCTTATGAAGCCAGCAGCCCAAAAGAACTTGGTGAGGAATCTGTAGTTTCCATTTAATACTGGAAAATACTTCTGTGAGTTTGATGGTTTTCCTCTCAGACTCTGATCTATCTGATGGTTGATGACATGATTTTTAGTAAACAGGAATCCTGAGACTTTGAAAACCTTTTGAGGGAAGTTGTGATTTCTTAAGGAACACATTACATCCAAACTATGTAAAACTGTGGCTTGATCTTGTGTGTAGATGCATCATACGAAGATCCGCTGGGGCCTCAGATGGAGAGACCAAAGACGGGGGCCAAGAGGCTGGTGGATGAGGATGACTTTGCAGATGAAGAGCTGGTGGATGAGCTGCTACCAGAGTAGAGGCATCGACTGCCTTCTGAAATCACAACCATGTGATTGGAGGTCGCGACAATCTGCTCATAATGAGGGAACGTCCTCCTCATCAAAGCTGAGGAGGAAGAGGAGCTGAAGGCTTCTGCTGTGATGGATCTTCAGAAAGAAAAAACTATACATGTGTGGATAAGCTGTGACTTTAAGGGATAAAAACATGTCTCAGCAGACTGGATGTTGTATCTATTTCATATTTATTTACTTTATTTTTTAGTCTGTTGATTACGTTTGTAATAAAATCTTTTTACTGCTTAAGACAAAAGTAAGAGTTTAGTTCATTTGAGAATAAATTGGCCGAATTTTTTGGTTTTCTAGAGAATAAGGAACCAAAATAACAAAATTTACCAAACATTAAAGAAAACATTTAAAGTTTTTCATCCATTGGTCACCTTTAAATAGGACTTTCTGGCATATTTTGACTCATTCTCTGTTTTTGTTCACATTTTTATTTCTGTTGACCACAGATTTCATGATCTTGGTTTAATTTGGAAAAGTAAAACTTGAGTTTCACAAATACTTTTAAAATCATGGTGGCAGAACTGATCATCTTAATTAAGTTCTTGTTATGGTTTGATTAAAAGTGGTTATTTTAATTTAAAAATATATCAAAAATATGTAATGATTCAGAGTTATCGCTGTATATCGACCTAATATTTCAAATAATAGATTTATTGATCTTTTGGTAGATATTTATTTAGCAAATAATTATTCAAGTTCCTTTGTTTCCTCATTGTAAAGGATTTTTAATTTTAGGTAAAGTTAACATTTTCAAAGCCAAAAACAGGGCCGGCTTTGCCGACAGGCAACACGGGCAGCTGCCTGTGGCGCCATCTGCTGGACAGGACGCAAAAAAAAAAGAATTAAATGTATTTATTATGAAAGACAAACTGTGAACATACTAAAACTTTCCATTTGAAATATATTACAATAAAAGCTCAGTACTTAAATTCTTTGCAATGACCTGCTTCAACTCTGGTGCTTGTTTTGACCGCGAGGAGTCTCAAGGATGATGTGGTTAGAACTGTGGGAGCATCGTGTGGATTTTTCACTTTTTCACAATTGAAAGTGAAAGATGAAAAGAAGACCAAAACCATCGGGAGCAGCTTTCCAAAAGTGAAGGAAGAAAAAGAGGCCCAAAGCGGCGGCATGTAGACAATCAAACATGGTCACCAAACAAGCAACAATGATGTTACAACATAATATTCAGAGGCAGATGATCTACGGTTCACAGCTCTCGAAAAGAAAACACAGCTCCTCCTTAAAAGAAATACTTCAAATGGTAGCAATCAAATCAAGTTTGAAAAACTTAATTTAAGTTTTCAACACATAAACTTTATGAAGTTGGATCATCTTGATTTAATTACTTGTCACCAATTGAACCTATTTAAGTTGGAGCTGCAATTTTTGAGAGTATAGGTGTTTAAACCATGCAGTATCTCACAATGTTTGCCACAATGTTGTGTCCTGGTGCCATGAGACAACTTGGCACCATAGAACCTAGAGCTCCTGGACAAAAATAGACATTTTCAACTGCAACATAACATTTTCAATGAAACTAAATAACATGGAAATTTCACTTCATTCTGTGCAGAGACCTTTTGTGGCTCTCATGATATATTTTAAATGATAATTAATGCCATGTTTTTATTTCATGCATTTCTTTGCCCTATTAAAAACACCCTGGCCCCTCCAGTAAATATGATCCAGAACCGGCACTGCTTAAAGTCTTATAAAAAAATCCAGCTCAGTCAGGATTGAACGGCTTCAGTGATCAGGTGAAAACATTGACGGGCTCCGGTGTTAACATGCGCACAGACGGCAACCAACCTCAGCTGCTCTCACGGATCCTGGGATGTCTTTTTTATTTTTATTTTACAACCATAGCTCGTGGATTTGTTTAGTAGGACTTTTTTCTGTCATCGCTTCAGTTTGATTTAAGTCCTGCTGGAATCACGCGCCACACGGCATCGAGCGCACAGCGGAGTTTTTGCGCACAAATCAGCAGAATATCCATTAAAAGAAAAAAAAAAGAAAAATAACATTTGATTCATTCTCGACTAAAATAATGATATCGAAGACGATAATCTATATTTAACTCTTTTGTGGCGAGTGCTGATCCTGGCGACACTATGTGGGAGCCAGATGTAGTTTTCCTGGCTGCGCGCCTCGGTGTGTTTGTCTGCGCCAGACTCCAAGGCGCATCAACAATCCGTGAACACATAACAAATGGCTCCTGGGACTGAAACTGCTTAGAAAACTCGCTGCCGAGTTCAGATCGCAATAAGAACGAGGTTCTCCCAGCTGTGCGCTACGTGTCTGATTTTTGGCACAAAAAGAGCGCAGAGATGCGGCGTCGGATCTGCGTCCTGCTGCTGCTGCAGTTGGTTCTGGTACCAGCCGGGCCGGTAGAGACTGCAAGGGTTCGGAAGAAAGCCATCAAGACCCGGCCTTGTCTGGACCTGCCGGATGAAATCCTGGAGCAGATGTTCGGGCGGCTCTCTGTTGGAGTGATGGGCGCCTTCCACCACGCGCTGCAGCTGGAGCCCCGTGGCAAACTCAACCTCACCTGCCCGACAGCAGCACCGAGAGGAACCGACACCGAGACCCGCCTCCCGGTCAACCTGCGAAGCATCTCCCCCTGGGCTTACAGGTAACGATGGAGAAACAGAGTTTTTAGAAAACTGATGGTGCTTTGTTCTAATTTAAAATAAATAATGGGAGCAGCAAGTAAAAGCTGTGCATTTATTTAGCATTACAAAACATAAAACAGACTAAACATACAATTTAAATACAGTTGTAATCAGTTTCCTGTTTTATCCACATAAAGCCCAAGTCGGTCTTAAGTTAAACTGATTTAGAATAATAAAAAAAATATTGGAAAGCAGCAGATTTGATGAATGTAAACATTTGGCCTGTTTCTAGTCTATCAGACAGCTAAAGCTCAGGACTAGAAGCGATTAAGGGGCTCCTTAACTGAATGTCCAGTTTAGGGGAAGTCAGAGTATCCGGGGATTATCCACTGAGACACCAGCTCTGGTTACTGTGGCTTAAATGGGCCAAAGATGACACCCTGTTTTTTTTTTTTTAACCCAGGGGTATTTTGTTCTAATAATAATATTCAGGGGAAGAACTAGAGGGGGCAGGGGTGGCCAAGCCCCCCTACCAGGAGATTTCTTGGAACAAACAGTTCCCCTCTAAACCAGTGGGTGGCAACAGTGATACTCTCAAGTGGAAAGTCCTAATTGCTAATCACTACTCTAACATTTTGACTGCAAGTACAGTGGCCATAAACTGACAACAAAAATGCAGTAACTTAATATTCACAGTTACATACCAAGATTAAAGATATCAGAAATAGAGATAAATCTATTTTTAGAGCTACGTTTTGTGTTTTGTATGGAAGAAGGGAAAGTTATGTGTCTCTTGGTCATCTAGGAGTTTTCCATGTAATTTAAGAACTGCTCAGCCCATTTAATGAGTGTGAATTACATTAGATTAATATGTATAATGATTCACTCAGAGCATAAATAAGTGTTCTATTGTACATCGTTCCTTGCCTGGCCATCCCTATTAATATTATCTGGCTCCACCTCTGTTCTAATATTCATACAAAATGTGGATCTGCTGTCTATCTAGAAATGGTGGAGGTTAAATAAAAGCACTAACTGCTTATATTAGGAAGCCTGTAATCTTTCAAACTGATCCAGATTGGATCAAGTATGTAGATATTTTCAATTCAGTTCAGTTTTATTAATATGGTGCCAATTCACAACACGTCACCTCAAGGCACTTTAAAGATATAACTTAATCAGATCATACAGTCAGATTAATTAAAAGTTTTCTATCTATGGAAAACCAGCCGATTGCATCGACCCAGTGACTCTACAGCAATCCCTCAGACTGAGCATGCATGTAGTGACAGTGGAGAGGAAATCTCCCTTTTAACAGTTTTAACGTTTGTATGCAGCCCATGAATTAAATTGGTTGATTTTTTTATGTTTTAATTTAGCAGGTAATCATAGTATGGAGATTTGCCGTTTATATTAACAGACGCAGCCAGAAGGGGGGTCAGGGGGGCTGCGGACCCCATATAAACATCACGGGTAGCCAGGACCAAGAAAACACTTGGCTAATAGAATGAGAATCAGGGAGCCCCTGCAGTGTTGTCTGTAGTTGCCTGTGGAGAACGACCATATTTCCTGACTTTCTCTTCACCTTGTTGCTACTCCACACCCCCACGCTACGCTGCCGCAGAGATTATACAATAACTACAGATGGAAATTTGGAAAAGAGAATTTAAACTACTGTCTCCCTTTGCAAATAAGAAAAGACACCAATCTTTCTGCTCTAAATCTGCTTTTCAGGCTCTCTTATGAACCAAACAGATATCCACGCTACATCCCTGAGGCCTACTGCCTGTGCAAAGGCTGCCTGACTGGGCCGTACGGGGAGGAGAGCCAGCAGTACCGCAGCACTCCTGTCTACGCTCCCTCCGTCATCCTAAGGAGAACCGGCTCCTGCGTCGGTGGACGCCACTCCTACTCTTGAGATCTACGTCTCTGTGGCCGTGGGATGCACCTGTGTGCCACAGATGGAGAAGAAACGAGATGGTCAGAGCGGCAACAGGAGCCTAGAGAGAGGAAGGCCCAAAGCTAGACAGATGTTCTCTGCTGTGAGGAAAACCTGAAGGAGTATCGGTCCTTAGATGGAAACACGTTAGTAAGGATGCTGGACTTCTGTTCAACTACAACATAACCTGAACTCAAGTTATTGGACTTCATAATTACAACCAGGAGGACTTTTTTTTATAAATTCAGACCCAAATGGAGAAAACTGCTTGCAACAGATTTTTTTATTTTGGAACATCACAGTAAAAAGGGACACAATTTAAAAAAAGGATTTTTTTTCATTTATTTTCTTTACATGAAGCCTGGTTTCGTTTTGTCTTTTCCAATTTCGCAAGAAATATTTTACCCAAACCTGCTATTTACGGAGATCTGAGACCAAATTGGTGCAGAACTCATCCCAGTTCAAATGAATGAAACCACAGGAATACCTGGTTCAAGTGCTGCCATCTACTGGCAGAAAAAAAACTACAACATGGTGTTATACAAAGTAAACGTTTTAAAACACAAAAATAAAGTAATATCAGGTCTATGAGAATAAAGTCATAACATTAATAAATATAGGTTGTAATATTACAGGAAAAATGCCACATTTAGGGATTAAAGAAGAGGTCTAATTTAATCTAAACTCCTAGAAAAAAGGCTGTTAAAATGCTAAGGCTGTAGTTTGGGTGATCGTGGTTGACTTTTAAAGCTTTTCTTATTAAAATGGATTATTTGTCTCCAAATATGACTCTAATATTATTAAGATTTTATTCTTAGCATGATGACTTTATTACAGAACTCAATTCATTGTGAGTTATGACAGCTTAATAACATTTCTACTGTTGCAGTACGGCAAGCTGTCGCTGGGTTTAATCTGAAACAAATTTTGTTAATGATTTAAGAACAAAATGGTCTGAATGCGCGTTCACTGGATTCAATCAACCAACCACAGTTTTTTTTTTGTTAAAGTAACAAACAAGATTTATTTTTTGACTGGTTTTAGGTGCGTTTTAAAGTAAACTGGACATGTAAAGAACATAGAAATGGTTCATCTTTAAGTAAAGTGAACTTATTCAAAATAAAAATAATAAGCTTTAAGTTTTACAAAAATTAATTTTTTAATATTATTTCCTCAAATAAAAAAGTTGATTCAGTTGACTTTTCTGAAGGAAATTGGTTTCCACATGATTCGGATTTCTGTTGACTTACCCAGGTTTGCAGTAGAGCATTCACAGGCATGAAACGTGCATATTAGGGGAAAAAAAAGATTTGAATGTATTAAAAAACAAATAGTTGGTGATATTTGCACATTTTCAGACATCAGTAAAGTAAAGAACACAAACAGTCGGTTGATAAAAAGGTAGAAATGTCTGGATTTCTCTTTAGATGATGAGAGAGCAGCAGGTAAACAACAAAGACAAATAAAAAAAAGCATCAAACTTTCACAAGATAACGATGGAAACTGTTTATATTTCTTCCTGAAATAATAAAATAAAGTGGAGTTTCTAACTTAATTACAGATGCAGGTTCTGTTAACTGATGTTTGATGAGAACGTCTCTGTTTCTCTGCTCCACCAACCAGCAGCTGGTCTTTAACTCGTCCTCAGCTCGACAGCAGGCGGGACGGATAGTTGACGAAGCAGCGGAACTCGTTGGACAAGTTTCTGTTGTGTTTGGGTAAAAAGGAGCACATTTTCACCCCCAGCAGCTCTTTGGCAACGTTCTCCATGATGGCTCCTGCAGACACAACCAGAAACCGCTGTGATTATTTTAAAAAGTCACAGATTCCTCCCTCTGAGCTGCTCTCAGACTCACCAGTGCAGAGCAGCACTTTGCCTTTGCTCAGGTGCTTGATGGTTTGGGCCACTTTGCTCAGGCACTCCTCGGACAGGTAGGGCGGGTCGGCCAGGACGATGTCGAAGCTCTGCGGGGCCACGCCGCCGGGCAGAGACAGCGGCTCGTTGTAGTCGTAGTAGATGAAGTCGTCCCCGTAGGTGGAGAAGCGGCGGTCGTACTCTAACACGACAGCCGACACTCTGTTGGAGCCGTCCACGACGCCCTGCTTCAGCTTCTGGTACACGCTGGGCGCGCAAACACACGCTACCCTGAAGGGAACGAGGAATGAAGGATAGAAAAACAAAAATGCATCAAATGATTCGACTCCAGTCCTGCTGCTCTGCCTCAGATTCACCTGAATCTGATCCTCTCATCCGCTGGTAGAGAGCAGAGACTAACAGCTTCAAAACCGGCATCAGTTGAATCCTGATGCATCCATGAGACGTTTCTTAGTGCAGAAAGTGAAAACGGACGAAGGAATTAACAGCCTGGCAGGACGCCGCACATCAGGAAAGGAAAACGCCTGAACCAGGCGCAGCAGCAGAGACCCGTCTAAAACATGACACAGTGGCTCCTTTAGAGGTTAAAAAAATAAAACAAACGCTCTGAGCTGCACAAAGACGGATGCAAGACATTCAATGGTTCAAAAAAGGTTTGAAATGTCATCAGTGTCAGAGATTGATGTGGGCGAGTCTCTATCTGCTCCAAAAACATAAATGTTTTCTTTTTGATTATTAACTCATAAAAAAAAACACAACAGATCATTTCCTGCTTTATAATTAAAACAGTCCGGAGAAAACCTCCACCTCTGTTTCCAGGAGGCGATGGGACCTTTTTAATACCACAGCTAACCTGATTTTCAGCTGTCTGTGTTTTTCAGATCATCATCATCCATGTTTGCCGTCTTTACGAGTAAAGGACTAATTAATCCTTTTCATGGTTGCTTTGAGGTAAATTATATCAAAGCAATAAAACAGCAGAGCTGCTCTGCTGTTTTGGCTCCACTGGCTCTAAAATCTACACTCTGGTTTATTTTCCTAAATTCAAACATGATCTTTTTTTATGCTTGATGTTTGTGTGGAAGCCGCTTATGACGGGTGTTGGTGGTACCGTTCCTTTACCTGCCTCCCTCTCCGGCTTCCCGTACGACCTCGTCAGCCAACAGCGCTGCCGTCTCGTCGCTGTACCAGAACTGGCTCATCCTCTGGGAAAAGAAACGAACCGACAAGAAGAGCAATCCGCATCAACACAACACAAACTTCCCTCCCCCTCTGTTGCTCTGGTTTCCTCCATTTCCTCCCTACATCATCTGACTTGTTGCCTAAAAGGTCACAAAGTGACATTAAACTGGATAAAGGTTTAAGGCTCCAGGATTTCCTAATGCGTCCAACATGATGGGAAACAATTCAGCCATAAAACAAACCGTTACACAAAAAAACATTGAAAAAAGACAAACAAAAACGGAGGATAATCTGGTTTATAGAAGTATATTGCTCCCAAATTAATTTTATAAACACACACATAAATAAATAAATACATTTATTAGCTGGTTAGGCCTGAGCAATTAATTGCATTTGCAATATAATCGCAATTTAACAAAGCAACATTTGTTGGTCATATAATAATTAACTAGAATAAGACAAACTTTCTCGCTGCAGTAATACCGTAGTAATGGTAATAGAGCGTTAAAACTTGAAACGTAAAGAGAAGGAAGCTCTTTTCCACACTGAGACGAGCAAGATTTCAAGCTCGTGAAAAAAACTGAAACCCTGAAATGAAACATCTTCAAGCTTGTGGTTCGTGAAAAAAAAAAAAATGGAAATAAAATCTCAATATTGACTGAACTGATCGCAGTTTAGATTTTTTTGGCAAAAATCATTTTGCCCTGTTTGTGGTATTTATCGTATCGTTTATGGTGATAAATTTCAAGACATGTTGGCAAATTTCATTAATCATCTAAACAATAAATAAGATGAATTGATGAATAAAAAAGGGTGAATTTTCAATCTTATTGAATATTTTTTCTTCCTGTCGTTACATTTTTTTTTTCATTGGCGAATACAAAGAATATTATTAAATGTGATTACAGCAGGATTTTTATTAATATAAATCAGACTGTTTTAAAATAGGCTTCTATTTTAAAACAGTACATTTTTTCCAGGGTGTCTGTGATTGTGGCGCTATGATTGCAGTCACAGAAATAGAACTAAAAACATCAAGAATGAATCTATGAAGAGTGTTTTTATCCGTTTTATTTTTATCAGGACATCGCAGCCCTATGAGGACCGACTGGATTCAGCTTCACCAAAGAGGAAGGAAATGATCTATGAAAGGAAAACCATCGGTTGAACTCAGAGCTGGTTATGAACCAACTCACCCAGTCCTCCTCTACTGCTCCCACAGCAAACGGGTCTGACGCTGTTGCATCCGGACCGGGACCGGTCCTGGTCTCGTTGTAGAACTCCTGCAGGGCAGCCAGAGTGTGGGCGGACAGCGTGGGGACGTCGTCATCGCTGTCGCTCATGGCTGGCAGGGCAGAGGAGGAGAATGATGATCAGCTGGGTAGAAATCCTCTAAGGACAGAGAGATGAGCTCTTGAAACAAACATGAGAGGAAGAAAACATCTCCGAACGTTAAGAATCTATAATCTGAGGTAAAGGACACGGAAAGGGTGAAACTTTAGTGCAAGACAGGAAAGCCTTCAGCAAAAAAGAATCAGGCAACATTTCTGGCTTCCTTCTTTCAGTATTCCAGAGTTTATTTATGATTACAGTCACCTTTAATAAATGATCATGAATTCAGTTCTAGGAGGGATTTTAAAATGTTTAAACTGGTTGCAGGCTGGGCAGCTGGACGTTAAATTAAGGAACCTTAATGAGACTGTGTCCCTTTTATCCACAGCTGTTTGTTTTTCTGTTATTGTACTGAAGATTGGTTCCAGCAGGGAGCCAGACTCCAAATATTCGGGTCTGTTAGAGAAACAACAGTTGCCTGCTCTGTCCGTCTGAGACCCCAGGGTGGACATGGAGATGATGATCGATGTCCCTTTATAAGAAAACTGCTACCCTTCCACCTGGTCCTGAACCGGAGACTCATTAGGTTGGAGCTGATGTTTCCATGGCTGTTTGGAACCAAATAAGAAAAAAAAAAGATGCAGAAGAAATAGACGAATTCCTATTTGAAAAGAAGATACAAAAAATTCAGACACCCATTAAAACCTCTTAAATGAGCAGAAGTTATGTTCCTGCTTCAGATCGCTTGCTTCTCATTGGGACAAGCTGTTTAGATCCCTTCATAGAAGAATGTTTATAGTTTTTCTTTTGGTCTATTAAGCACTAAATAATATGAGCCAGAATAGATTCAAGAGTCGTTTGTTAGACATGAAGCAAGTATCCTCAGAAGTCACCTGTAAAAAGGAGGACCAGAGCTAAACCGGATGGAGGTTTTATTCAATTCTTATGCTTCTCTGCTCTGAACCAACTTCCTAAAGAAACTTGACCTGTTTCCTTTTTAAATCTCTGTTTACAGCATTTTCTGGTTAAAGGGTGTCAACTGATGATGACTGACAGTAGATCTGCATCTTTATGTGGAGTGTTTGAAAGTGACAAAGTTTTAGTTGTTATATTTTTATTCCAGAGTAGTTTTAACATTCCTCGTGGATTTGAACGAGTACGCGAAGCAGTTACCTTCAAAATAAAAGTCTGATGGTCACTTAATGTTTTCAGTAAAACAACTGATCTTGTGGTGGCTTTCAGTAGAAATTATGGACACTTGCAGCCGATGTCTAATTGCCCCAGGACGGGAGAATAAGCTTTATTTCGATGGTCAAATTCATATGCTGTCACATATTATCAAGCGCTGAATTCTTCAC
>JAUZNJ010089978.1:0-22605 GCA_034780135.1 Jordanella pulchra | reverse complement strand
TTTGTTATTGTTAGCCTTTGCAGGCATTTGATACACATATCTTTCTGATTTGATAGCAGGTTTTACTACAGTCTCAACAATACACACACTTTAAAAGCCCCACTCTTAGAACCTAACTGTGGTCTGAAACTAAACCACAAAGCACTACCAGCAGGAACCCTAGTCAAGAAGCAGGTGCATCAAGCTTGAAATGTCAGAGCAAAGAGCTTTCAGGTCAACAGCCACAATTGACTCCAGATTTCAGGTTCACCCAAGTAAGAGACACAGTTTGATCCCCTCTGTCAGTCTATCACTACAGAGTCGAATCAAGAGCAACAACATCTTACAAGAATATCTGCTCCGTCTTTCAGCTGCTCTCACTGTGTGGTTGTTTCTATTTCATTATTTATTTGAAGACACTAAAGGCTCCAATTTGAAGGAAGGATGGAAGAGGAAAAGAGCTGACCGCAAGCTGCTTCACACTTCAAAAGAAGTGCTGAGTTTCAATGTGCATGCGTGTGTGTGAGGGAGAGAGAATGTGGGATAGTGAAAGAAAGAAGGAGACATGACGAGAAGCAACAAGTGTCTGAATGTTCCAGAAAACCCCTTGAAGATGGCCATCTGGACCGCATTCACACACACACTTATAAACACACACATATAGGTGTCTCCAAGGATGCCGTCTGGTCTGAGGGAGAGAGCTGGTGGTGCAGCTTGTGAACCATTGCACACAGACATTCACATGCCTGTTTTTCTGTTCTTAAAAGAACTTTGTATTTACTTTCATTCATTCGAAAAATGCTCTTTGTTTCCTAACCCTCATTATTAACACATGCAGTGAAAATTTTGCCTCTTGAAAAGTTTTTTCTGTTTTTGCTGTTTTGTTAGATTACTGTATAATGTTTCAGAGCAGATACATTTTTACCTCCAAGACAGTTTGGAGCTACAAAAACCAGTTTGCAATTGATCGTGATACCAATAATGGTTCGTGCCACCCATGATGGCAACAACTACTGTAAAGCCTTTTGTATACCTGACAACAAGACTTAAACATTGCTGTATAGTATTTTTGTTCACTCTTTACAACGTTGGACACATTCAAAAAACATTTAAAGGTGTTTAAACATCAACAATCTGTGTGATGTCTCCCCAAAAAAAGTTAGTTTGATTTGAGTTTTACTTTGATTGACTTTTAACTTTTTTGCCATTCAGAGTGATGTTGTGTTTTGGATTATTGTTCTGCTGCAAAACCCAACCATGCTTTAACCCAAGATCAAAAAAGTTTGCCATTTATATAATTCTTCAGGATGTTGTGCAAGAGCATTACATATTGCTTTTGGAAATACATGTTGTCAGAGAGGGTCTGCAGGTTGGCGCAAGAACTGCACCACTGTTGCCTTGCAGCAAGACAGCAAGACTGAAGACAGACACCAGACAGACCCTGACAGAGCAAGCATAAGAAGATGGATGTTGTCCTTATTTCAAAAAAAAACTGCACCATAACTTCTACCCCCCCCCCCAGCCATGTTTTACTTTCTTTACAATGACTTTCCATTGACTTCCATTCATTTCAATGGCCTAACCCAGATCCTTACCCTAACCCTACCCATTACCGCTACAATCCTAACTCTAAACCTGAATTCAATTCACACCTTAGTTCAAAACCTTACTCCCAAACCAAGAAGAGCATGTTTCCTCATGTGGACAAGGACATGAAAGTCCCCACAATATAGCATATAAATATCATATAAGCATATAAGGAAAATCTGCCTTACATTGTCCCCAGATGGTGACAAAAAATTGCATCCACACACACACACACACACACACCCACAAATGTGCATCCCATCATTGCATTGTGTGTTAAGATGAGCTTCACTGTCAGGGAATCTTCAATTGTAAACATCTGCATTTCAATAATGCACTTCTTCACTATGGTGTGCATGTCCATCCACAAATACTGCAATACTGCACAGTGGGCAATGGTAATTGCTACACCAGCTTGTGCTAATTGATTGAGGACAGCATGCTTATGCACTCACACGCAGATTAGCGCATTAGCACATGCATACACGCAGAGGCCAATCAGACTGCCTGATAATGTGTCCCTCGAGAGAGAAAGAGAGAGAGATAGAGAAGCCAGAGATCAGGGGTAGAGATGGAAGATGAAGAGGTGCTGGAGGAAATTGGAAAGAGAGGGAAGAGAGGTGAAGCTCTCCCACGAGAAGGCTGCTGGTTGAGGATCTTAGTTTTGTGCACATATGCCACAGTAAGTGAGTGGTGCGTGGCATGCATAAAAACAGGGTCTAAGGGATTGTCTCTTATTTTTAGGTCTGTTGTGTTTTTGTTGCTTTTCCTCCTCCTCAGAAAGTGCTCATACACACACACCCACACACACACACTGTAGATCTTCAGAGCTCCCAGTGCACCACCATGTCCCCGCTTTCACAAAAAAAGAAGAAACTCACAAGCTGATCACCATAGCAACACGTTATGTATCTTCCAGCAGCATTTATCCCACCCAGAGAGGAGGGGTTGTGTTGGTACTGTAGAAGGAGATGGGAAGCAGAGGTGGTGTGCGTGTGTGATGAGATGGTAGTGATGCAACTGCTCCTCCAAAAAAAGAAAGAAAAAAAGATTCAAATGGTCATCAAATCAAAGGTTGCGTGCAGCTTGCCTAGATGGCCACAAGAAGGCAGCAGCATTCAGCATAAATCTATCACTGGCTGCACAACTATTACCAGCCGAACACCTCTGAAACTAAACCCTTCATCAGCTTATTCCCCTTCCTATTATAAGGTGTACAGATGAAAGAATTTGGCAACGTTCGGTTCGCATGCCATGTTTTAGTCAAATTAGTGACAACCCGTGGACTAGATGCAAAAGATCTAGAAGAGGCATCCTACAAAACTACACCAGTCAGTGGGATGCTTGGTTCACCTTAAAGGATGGAAGGCTAAAAATGATTGGAGGGATGGAGATAAAAAAAATGAATGTTAGGGCAGAAAAAGAGCAGGAATGATTGCAAGGTCCCCACCCTCCTCCCCAAGCATACGGATTAGATGCCTTGCAGCTGGCTGCATATGGGTTTGGGCTCAATTCTGTATGCTTGTGCATAGTGTGTAATACACTTATTGTGCATATGTGCTTTTTTGGTGGGGACTCTGGAAGCAGGTTAAGCAGGGAGTCAGGAAAAACGAGAGAAGTGAAGTGAGAGGAAGAGAAGAGGGGGGTTTAGGAGGAAAGGATGTAGGTGAAACTAGGAAGAGAGAAGGGCCCAAATCCTCTGAGCTCCAGGGAAAGAACAAGGAGATGCAAAAAGAGTCTAATTATGAGGGAAAGGGGGGAAGTGTAATAGGGAAAAAAAACAGGAGGATGTTGGCTGTTTGAGAGACATATAGTTAGGAAGGTAGGAAGACAGTCTAAGTGGAGCATAAGTCAGCTGCTTATACCGAAGAGTCAAACAGGAGTGACTAGAATGTGTTAGTCTGAAAACTCTGTCAGCTCCTCTACATTATTCTCTCTCACTCCACACACACCTACACACTCGGCCTCACACACTCTCACATTCCCTCTTGACCCTCTCTTCTGCACCGCTTAGTTTGTCGAATATTCTCCAGCAGAAGTGAGTTTTAGTTTTGGTACATTATAAATTTTTTAGAAGGCTTTACCTGGTGTGACTCTCTGAACTATTAGGCTTCATTGGTGGCTGACCTGTGTAGTACCACTGTGAGTCATATTTATCCTCTTCATGCTCTTTGCATAGCTAGAACACAAAGAGTAAACAAGCATAGGAAGGAAAAGAAGTGTATTTTGTTGTTGTATTTGCCAAAACAATCTGAAAGTGTAAATCTGTGACAAATCTTTCCATCTCCCAAAGGCTTGAAGAAGCCATATTTTTAAGAAACTAAAAAAACAAAATAAAAATGACAAGAAATAAATATAAACACTCAGCCCACTATTTTTTACAAATTTGGTAACCCATTTATCTCCAATTTTACATGCCTGCAAGTTGTTACTGACAGAATTTCACAAATTTCTACATTGTATTCTGTTCTGTTCCTCTATTGATGTCACAAAAGTATGTTTCACATGACATTTTGTGTAAATATTGCTGTATTTTCAATAAAAACAATATTGATTGGAAATAAAACTTTCTCCAAATACAAAACTAAAATGTGGGTATTGAATAAATGTCCTTTCTGTCGTAATTCTGTGCATAAACTCTGGTCTAGTCACCTTATCATCTCCGCCTGCACCTTTGCTCTACTCCAAATCATCTCTCACCAGTTCCACCTGCACCTCTGCCTACATAAGTCTGTCTCAGACCAGAGTCCGGTGCCAGATTATTACTAGCCTTTGGTGAGTTTTCCCCAGCGTACAGTTTTTGTCTGCCTAACTGTTACTGACCGAATGGCCTCCTGATTTTCTGAGCCTGCCTGAACACCTGTCTGAGCTCTTTGAGTTTTTCCTTGACCTGTTTTCTGCCCCTTTTGACCATGTCTTTGGATTGTGCTCTGGATTTGTCTCATACTTTGACTTTGATTCTGCATCTTGTTTTAGATTCTCCTCTGACCTCTGATTTCCTAGCTCTGACTCTGTTTCCAACCCCGACAACGAACCAAGCATTTCCCCTCAAGGGATCAGGTCAGCTAGCTCACCTGCAGAGTTCCTGCTCCCACTCTCCTCCTGACTTTGTCACCACACACCAACTGGCTTCTACTTTGCTCATCTGGGCTTTCCTCTACAACCTTTAGAGTGTCTGGTTTGGATTCTGGGTCCTCAGTTCAGATCCATTACACTTTGAAGTTATTTGCTCAGTTTTGTTAGTCTGTTTATTTAGTTTATGTGTCATTTATACACCTCATTGCCGACAGTGGGATACCTGCCTGCAATTAGGGCATCCGCCTTTACCAAAAGATTAACCTAATGTAATTAGATTTTTAATATGAAGGTGCATGGTATAGTATTCATCTACCCTTTCCAGCGACAGGAGCTAAAGTCTCCTGGAAAGGTTGTCTAGCAGGTTGAGAAACCAGTTTATGGGAATACCTGGCCATTCTTCCTTGAGGGTAGCCTCTGCTCTTCTCCCTCACGTGTTTGTGTTCCCCAGGTCGATGTCTCTTTCTTGTTCCTGGATTAATTTGGCTAATCTCACACCAGTAGTTTACGTCTGGAACTTTCCATGTTCATAGTGATCCCTCACAGCTCCTTGGTCTCCACTCACCTTATCCTACCTGCTCTCCAGTGCTCTGAGACAACACAAATCCTTCTTATTATACAAATAAAAGAGAAAAAGGTGCTACTGGAACCAGTCACCAAATTGGACATCGGGATCTTGCCTTCTTATCACAGATTATCTTCAAAACTGCAAAAACTAAATTGCTCTTAAATAGCTGATTTAAATCATTCAATGTTCTCCAAAAATTCATGATTTCTTCTTCTGCCCTTAAATTAACCCTCACAACTCCTGGGTCCCATATTCTAGTATTTACTTATTGTCTTTGCCTCGAAAAACTAAAAAACTTACCTATATTCAATATTTCCTGCTTATGGTTCTGCATATGCATCAACAAATAACTGCTGATCACAGGTTTCAAGAAATATTGATATTTAAGTTTTGTTTTTTATTGAGGTGGACAACTTAGAAGTTACTATGACAGTGTGGTCCTCTCACTATGCCTCCAACTGATAATGCATCCTGGCTACCTGGATATCCCTTTGGCTGACTGGTAAGCATGCATAACTCCTCATCCAGGAGTCTGTGGGATCAAATCCTGCCTTGGCCCTGTGTTGCTTGTCATGTTGTAGCCATTAGTATTGACTTCTATGATTTTCTTTTTAACAATTTATCTGTTTAATAATAACAAAGCTAATATATAACAAAGGGAGTATAGGTTTATGAAACTAAGTTTTTACTTACACGTGACCACTGCTGGTGGACAAGCGTGTACGCCTGTCTCATATGTTACGCAGTTAAATGTAACTTAAGAATTTGAGATTTCCCTTTGTAAATTCTCAGTTATCCAAGTCATGGCTGAGAAACATGCTTAAAGAGGCAACAGATATTTGCTCAGTTTTTCTGAAAAAGTTTTGACACCTATCTGACAGTCTTTGTCAGTTTTGTCGGCTTGCGCTAGACCAAATAATAGTTGGAGAGCTGATGTTTTTAAGCAGCATGGAGGTCCCTATTCCTAAACAAAATTAAAGATCCACCCGTTGTTTTTCTGCGTTGAGGTCTTTTGTTGGGTATGGATTATGTATTTGCCCATTTGTTTGTGTAATTTCTTTGGACTGAGTTCCAGGACTAAATTGTAGATGTTTTGAAGCTGAAACAAATCATGATAATGATGGATTTTCCCTTTTTACAAAGAGGCCTTTCTTTACCTCTCTTCAAACTATCTCTCTTCTCTGTTCAAAATTTTAACAGCTTGGTTTCAAGTGTGTGTCCTTGTTCTTGAGATGCAAGTATGAAGCAGAATCTTGCACAAAACTACTATCTCTAATAGACTGTACTGCAATTGTTTATTTTTTTCAATATAGTAGTCCAAACAATTCTTGCTACAATGGAGCACATAAATAACACTGGTCAGATATGGCTTGAGTGTTCTGTATTTGGGATGAGCCAGTTTTTGCTGGAATGCTGAATTTTTGCCAGATTTGAAACGCACTGGTACGTCAGTTAGGCTTAGAGAAAATCCTTCTGAGTTTTCAGAAACTCCTGACAAAGAGAAACACAATGTTTTTTTTTTGTTGGCATGTTTTCTCCTATGTGTTAGATGGAGTGTTTTTCTTCCTGTCAGGTTTTTGACCAACTAAACAACTGCCCAGTTTGGATATCCATGTTCTTTGAGTGATTTACTGGCATGTTTGTAATCTTTTATTTTTTTCCTCTGCCATTATGGTAATACTGTCAGCCCAGTAACTCAAAGATCTGATTATAGAAAGTTTGTGTTCCACTTGATGATGTGAGTCAAAATGCAGATGCAATTTGTCTGTATGTGTAAGTTTATGGTATACCTCAGTATTGAGACTACCATTATCCTAAATGTATACAGCACATTCCAGAAAGGGCAACATGTTATTGCTGGCAAACTCTCTGGTGAACCTGATGTTTTTGTCCCCTGAATTGATGTGGTTGGTGAATGCTTCAGCTTTCTGGGTTTAGATTTTGATCAAAGTGCCATCTACATATCTGAACCAGTGAGTTAAATGTGTTTCCTTTTGTCATGGATCAGATTGCATTTTCACTGTTAGGGATCAGATTACAACTATGTTTTAACACAGTCTTTCCCTCTGACATCACATGTGACTTTTAAAACTGAGTGCAAACTCTCCTGTTCAACTAGACCTCCGATTGGATTCACGGAGAGACTCCGACATTGCACTGCAACTGGCCACCATACCCACGAGGAGCTGGGTCTACATTTAGCTAAAAAAATGCACCCTTTACTTTGTAGAAGAAGAAGCTTTGAGCTAAAACCCAGCCTCACTTATTGGTACCACTCGTTCTGTTAGAACACATGAGGAGTTTTTAAGTCTCTGCCCGTTGATCGACTGAAATAACATCTGGTTCCGTCCTGGGCAGACATTTGCATCCAATGTTTCTTCCGGGCTGTGGGCTGGTTCTGATCCGATGTGCCTTCCGTCTCCTTCTGTGAGTGAGCAGGACCCCGCTGAGCTGAGTGCACCCTGAACGCTGCTCTCATAAATGCTCTCATTAAGGCTAAGATTCTACAAAATCTGTGTGTTATCCTGGACTGACTCTGAGTTTCGCGAGTGGCCGATGCGAACCTAGGATCTAGACCCACTGTAGCTTCGCCAGTACTGCTGTGTCCCAAAGGAGCCAGACAACAGTCTACCTTCTCCCCAACGTGAGAAAGCAACAAGTTAAGAATCTTACTAATCTAATTGTAACAGGTAATTTGCTTCAACAAGGAAAGTTTGTTGTTAACTTGTAATTTGTTTATTAAAAAGAGCTCAATGAACTACTGTCTTTGCTGATGTTCCACAATAAATATCTAAATTGTCTGTTTTCATATACGTCTTTGCCAAAGTCTGTCTCTTTTCCTATCTCAATTTCTCCCTGTTTCTCTGTGAGACCTTTTTAATACTTAGAGTCGATAGGTTAGTCACATTGCCACTCGAGCTTCTGTTAGCTTAGTTTATGAATTAATTGATTGATTTTGTTGTTACAAAATCCTACTGTCACACATTTGTTTGCTGTATATCATCTATATTGCAAATATGATGGACATTCCCTCAGTTCATCACAACAGCTGAGGGAATTAATGAACATTGTCAAAGATTCAACCTTAATTTGAACTCCCTTTTATGTTACTTATTCTTTCATTTATTCCGTGTTTATTCCAATAGCTTGTAGTGTTTGCATAGTTTTTTAAACATAATAATACCGTGACAGGGATTATTAGGTTCAATAAAGTGCCCTTCCTATTTTAATAATGGTTGTCTGTGATTGTTTTATAACAGTGGCTGATTGTCTCTAAAACCTGAATTAAATTCCTTTAAGGGAACAACTTAAATAGAGAAAGAAAAATATTTTCCTTGGGGTTAATGATTAATAACTTTGCTTGAGTTATTAATTCAAATTATTGACATTTACTAGTGGTGAAAACAACCTGGATTTTAACTGCCAATCCAAACATCCAGCCACAAAGGTAATCATGTTAATAACACCTGGTAATTAAGCAAATTGTCTGTTATAATCATTTGACCGACATTTACGTGATTGTTTACCCTTGATCAATGAAATTATTAATTAACTATAACCTCTGGTTACAGGTTTTAATAAATTCATAATTAAACTAGTAAAATTGAGCAAAACCTCAGTGCAAGTGCATTGCTCTTAACTACTCCATGTAGATATTGGCCACAATGGATGAAACTGGGAAGCCTATGGCACACCCATGTTATTTCAAATAAGTGGTCGAAAGGCAGAGGTTCAATAGGTCACAAATCTGGTTGGATGTAAAAATAGTCTTGTCTTTCAGGAATTCATTTCTGTAGTGTCCTTACTGTGTCCACTGCCCCCGATGTTGAAATTCAGATCAGAGAAGAGAGGTACATCTGAACAAACAATTGTCTCAAATGATAGGTTTTGGAAATAAAGTCTTTAGATTTTTTTATGCTCTGTGGAGTGTTTCCAACCAATGGAGAACAGTTTGTTGCTCAATATTTTATTGAATCTTATATGTAAACAAGTTAATAGTACTGGGCCTGGGTAAAACAACTTCCTTGTGCATTTTTGGATAGCCATATAGGCAGGGTGCAGCCTCCCATTGATACACTTAATCAAATGATATTTTATTTCAAAGATGGTCATCATGAACATGAAGTTTTGGAGAGGACCAAGATCTAATGACATCATAGAGAAAACATAACAAGGAACATGGAAGTTACAGACAGAATACTAGGCTCAGAGATGGGAGACAATGGGCTTGGTAACGGAAAGTGTAATCAGAGCATTAGGTGAATGACAATGTGAGCAAAGGAGCTTATGGTGCGTTCTTTTCCTATGGAACTGGTAAGTCAAAATGACATAAGCTTTGTTTCAGTTGCTAATTTGATCATGAACAGTACTGAAACAACTCATCTTATAAACACTAAAAAGTAGTACTGTTATCACTAACTAAATGTTACACAAATCATATAAAACTGTTAAACAGTTAAAGTAGAAAAAATTTACCTGATATTGATGCCAATTGAAGCCATGTTGGAAATGGTGCCATTGCTATGACATCCGAAGCCTAATTATGACTTTTAGGTAAAGTTAATTCTAAGAGTTTGGAAATTCCAACTTTTGGGTGCAAATTAGAGATATATTTGGGGAGATGGGGGAGATGTGGGGAATGATATCAGATGTATGTGTGTCATAATTAGGAAATGTGCGGGGCAGTAGGGGCAATAGCTGAGTGTCATGTCAGGAAAATCATAATCAAAATGTAAATATAGCTCAGAGCATTCCTTACATTTCTGATATCTTACCAGAGGTAATATAAACTGAACAGTGAGTCAACATCTGGTCTCTCTTGTAGCCTCGCCATATTGAACAGGAAGCAAATCAGCCAACTCCATGGTTTCATAACACACTTTAAGTTTGTGGTGCTGCCTTTCTCTCTTAAAAAACTTGTAGGCAACCTTGCTCTGGCCAAGCAAGATGACTTGACCTGCCTGTTTGCCTCTTCGTCACAGACTGAGCGGACCACAAGCACCTCAGTGCACTGATTATAGCCCTGGATGAAAAGTGCCAGAAATGCTGCCCAACTCAACACCGCAGAGAGCCACAGACGAGGGAATCATAGCTGCCTGGTCTTCTCCTTTTAAGCTGCAAATCTCAGCGAGCACCAGGACCCTGCTCACCCCTTTCATCATGCTCAGAGCACAGCTCCCATTTCCCCTTTGCTCTGCAAACAAGCTAAGAGGAGGGCTGCAGCTGAAGAGCACAACCAGCCGCTTCCTACAGAGAAATTTAGAAGTCAGACTTGCCCCTTTTTGTACCGAGAACCAGAAGCACACCACCTGCCTTGTCCTTTCCCTGGAAGCAAGCCCAGAGCCACTTAAAGATCACAGCCAAGAGCAGTACTGCTGCTTTTCTTAGGGAAATGCTGCTACCCCCGAGCTGCAGCTAAGGACCACTCCAACTGCTTCATAAAAAATATCAAAAACCTATTTTATCTTCATTCGTTATTTTATATATGTATGCAGAAAAATTTTATTTGCTTTAGAATAATTTTTTTTAGCTTTCTGTTGGATGTGGTGTTGTGTGATTTGAAAGTATGCAATATCATGATACTATTGTTCGGTTCTATGAGAGGTTGGATGGATAGCCCGCTACAATTTGGTCATTTCATGTTTTTTCTTTCTCCTCCTCCCCCCCATGTTTACTCTATATTTACTGCTAGGTTAAATGATAAGTATATATTGTTCATGGTTTCATTTTCTAAGTTACATAAAGACTGCTGTAATTCAAATTAATCTCGTTTACTGATTTTCCTTTTTGTATCAACAAACAGAACAGGGAATCATTTGTTTAATAGAATTTATCCTATACTTATTGTGGTTGTCTGTGGTTATTTTATATTAGTGATCTGTTACTTAAAAATTCCAGTGCTTAATTACTATTTTTGAGTTTACATCTTGATTATATAGACATCTCTTGTGGTTTGGTAAAGGACTAATAAGTACCAGTTTTGTTTATAAATTAAAACTGATAAAATTCACTAGTGGTTTATTCAAACGGTTGGTTTAATTGGTTGGTTCAGTTGCTTCAAATATTAACATTTACTGGTAAATTAACTTCCCAGTTGATAATCCTTGAAGACTGGTAAATGTTAATTGCAATAATAGACGATATATTTTCACATTAGATTCATTTTGATATAAGGGTTAAATAATTGATTATATTTCTCAATGATTGACAATATTAATGGTGAAATAAGTATAATTACACAACATGAGGCAAAGAGACTTATAGGCAGGAACTGAACAGAAGTCCACATAAACGCTTGGGAAAATCTAACACATAAGTAAAAAAAGACACAAAAATGAACGATGGAACTAATACACAAAGGAATTGAACATAAAAGACAGCAACTAAAGAATAGACATAACAATGAAACGAATAAAAACCACAAAAGAAACCCAAAAAACCCCAAAATAACAATGCTATGTGGTGGACAGTTAGATGTAGAGCTGATTTCTCACTAATTAGGGCTTCCAGATAAATCAAAAATAACATTCTAGAACTGACTAGAAACACATTTAAATAAAGTTTATAGCCAACATTATTTTAAGTGGGGGCAATATAGTGTAAAACAGAGCTAATTATGTACTTATACCTCCTTCAGTTACAGACAAAGGTGAAACCCAATAATTACTTAAATGTATTTCAATACAGGGTTTCCGCTGTTGCGGGAGGTGTTTTTCACTCGTTTGTCAAAACTTAATAAGTTGTTAATACATCAGCCTTGTATTTTTCTAGCTCTACTGCTCCTAAGAATAAATTAAAGCTGCAGCAGCCCCAGGAATCACCTGGTGGACATGAATGCTCAATAAGGTTGTCCAGCTGGGTTGGGAGGTATTTTAAGCCTGTTTGAGATGAGGAGAATTCAGAAGAGAAGTGTGAGCCGAACAGGTCCTATTAAGAGAGACCCTGGGGACCTGTACTGGGAAGCCTCAGAGGACTACTTATAAATCCTTTTGGTGATTCAAAGAGAGGAAGAAAATCATTGACCTGGCTGGGCTGTACAGGTACAGGGACACATTGATCTTGAGCCAGATCACTGTGTGTAGAAGGGGATGGTACCACATCTGAAGAAAATTAATGCCTGCGAGACATATAAATTTGGAGGTACCTCTTAAATATTCACAAGGCTCTATTTGGTGGTGTAGAGGTCAGTAAGTATAAGCTTATTAATGAAGGGAGCAGGAGCACTTTTTTGGATTTTACCTTGGAATATAGATAATAGAGGTTGGTGAGAATCAAAGGGAAATCTGTGATTAATATTTCAGTTTTCACCTTTGAAAGAAAAATCTGGGGAGGTATAAACCTGACCTTCATGCTTTAACTTGAACAGTGGATATAGGAAGTTCAGTTTAGGCAGCTGGATGCGAAGTTTTCTTGAAGACGTTTCACCTCTCATCTAAGGTGGTCTCAGACATAACTTGTCACCCACATACAAAGCACTGGGCATCTGAGGATCGAATCCCACCTAGGCCCTGTGCGGAAACAGTATAAAGTATGCCTTTATCATAATTTAAGAAATTTCAAGAGATCAAATTTCAAGAAATATCTCTAATGAAGATTCCTCTACACAGGGTCTGACTCTGGCATCTTGCAAAAATAAATCCTATGGTCCACTCTAATTAAAAAACATTTATCGACTAGTTGCTGCTGTTTATTTTTTTTTAGCAAACTTGTGCCTTGACAAAAAGCCAGAGCAACAATGTAATGGTTGAGAATAGAAGCATTTTCATGAGAAAGAATGTCCCAGTCACACTTAAATCTAACTTATTTCTGTGGTAAAATATGAAAACCTTATGACTGATGTTTAAATTAAGGCTTGTAAATTTAAATACCTAGTTAGACAAAGTTCCTGACTCAAGGCCAAACAAAAATGAACCTATATATTTAATATATTTATTTACAGAAAAGGGAAAAAAGTTGCAAATTGTAAATGTAAAATTGTGAATTATTGTGAATAACTGATCTTGAGTTTGCAATAATAATAATAACAAAACTAAACATTTAATTTACAGACAGACTTTTTATTAATCCAATTAGATAAATTATTATAGATTAAAATATCTTTAACAGTTTCCTAAAATGTCCTAATGAATAAATCAAGCCCCACATCCTCATAGGCTAAATAGTTTTGTTTTTGCTCTTTCTTTTGGTCTAAACTTTAGCCTACAGACTCTCTTGTTCCTCTCGAAATTCACTAAACCTCCTCTGACCACAGTATGTTTTCCCCACATCAAACATTGGAGGAGTTAGGGGAGTTTGTTAATCCAGTGTAAATGTGTTTTGTGGATTTGTAACAGCTTATCCCTGTTTTCCCTGAGGTACCCTGCCAGAGGTGCTGAATGGAATGTGAGGAACTAGGGTCACTGCTTTGAGCTATAAAGCTGTGTTCCCTCTCCTGAAATCAAATCAACCCAAATCCCGTGGGAAGATCTGGAGGAAGTTGAAAGAAGTTTTCAGAGGAAGTAACTAGGAGAAGTCATCATGCCTGTAGTGGTGTTGATAAATGTCAGAAAAGTGGATGGGTAGATGCATAAAAAATGACGTTGTAGGTCTTTTTCAGGCAGCTTTCTTTTCAGCTGAATAAGACTTTTTACTGGAATAAATCTTATTTTTTTCTTACACTTCATCCTTAAGCAATGCTAATTTTTCATCTATAAGCATGAAATATTTTAGTTAAGGTTACTGCTCTGCAAAAAATATATTGTTTACAGTGTACATTGAGCAGGAATTTGCAATAAGTTTACCCCACTTTCAAAATTCTAAAGTTATTTAATATTTTTTTTTCAAAATACTGCAACCCTTTCAAGTTTTCTTACAGTTCTTTTAATAATGAAGGAATGCATACTTGTTAATTGCAAGGAAAAAGGAAGTTGTTTAAGTGATGGAAGTCTGAAGAGTAACACTTCTTCAGTCCATGTTGCAATTCGCTTATACAATCCAGTATACCCAACTGGAGTCACCAAACAATTAAACAGTGTACACATGTGGCTGATTTAAGAGCTGAGAGTTTGTAGCATTGTTGCCTAGCAGCATCAAGACATTGGAATTGTATCTTAAACTAGAGCCTCTCTATCTACAACTAAAAGATGCAAGAAAATCTTTCTTCTCTCAGATTATCAACAAAAACATCAACAATGCTCGTGCCTTATTTGTCACAGTTGACACGTTAACAAACCCTCCTATCTCCGTGGCCGATGAACTTCAGTCTAAAAAGGCCTGTAATGACTTTGCAAAGTTATTTACTGAGAAAATACAACGTATTAGTACATCGGTGTGAACTCCAGTACCAATACTGTCTTAGAATAAACTTAAAATGACCCAATTCTGCCAAATAAACTGCAAAGGTTTATAAGAAACTGTTCAGCAACTAAGCACCTCTTCCTGCTGTATTGACGTTTTACCCATGGATTTTATTAAGAGGGTTTTATCTGTCTTAGAGTCTGATTTGATTCAAAACATAAACACATCCCTAATGTTGGGTGTTTTCCCACAGGCCTTCAAAACAGACATTATCAAACCTGTGTTGAAAATGGAGAAGCTTCGACAAACTAATTCTGCAGAACTGCAGGCCCATTTCAATCCTCCCCTTTATTAGTAAAATATTTGAAAAAGTTTAGTTTCAACAGTTAAATTCATTGACTAGCTGCTATAATTTCTTCCAGTCAGGTTTCCATGCCAACTACAGTACTTAAACTGTCCTGATTGACATTGACCAAAGTCCTGGTATTATTGGACCTCAGCGCAGCGTTTGATACTGTTGATCACTTGATATCTTAAAAAAAAAAAAATATGCAATTTCCCCACTGTGGGACAAATAAAGGATTATCTTATCTTATCTTATTTTATTAGAGTGTCTGGAAAACTGGGTTGGCCTTTCTGTTATTGCACAGGATGGGTCTAAATCCTGTCTTAAGGACAGGGACTTTGATGTGTCAGTAGGGAGCTTCAAGTTGAGGCCAGAACAATCACATGCAGGTTTACTCAAGACTCTGTTCTGGGGCCCAACTTATTCAATCTACATCCTCACTTCATATGTACATACTCCCTTTAGCTCAGATTATAGCAAACAGGATCAGTCGCCATAACTATGCAGACGACACACAGCCTTACATCGCATTGTCAGCAGGTTACTACGTATGACTCCGTCAGAGCATTGGCTAGATGCTTAGAACAGGTCAATATGTGGATGCGTCATAATTTTCTCCAACTGAATAAAAACAAAACTGAGGTAATAATCTTCGGACTAAAGGAGGATAGATCAAGAGTTAGCTCACGGCTTCAGCTAATACAACTAGAAACCACAGATTATGGCCTAAATCTTGGTGTCATGATGGACTCATTAACTGCCTTTATGTGGCTGTGAAGATTCAGCCTTTTGTCAGATTAAGGACTTTTCCAGAATCAAAGGATTAATGTCCAAGCAGGATGTATAAAAAATTCATTCATGCATGTATCTTCAGTAAAACTGATTACTGCAACAGTGTCTTCATAGGTTTCTGCTGCCCGTGTTCTCACTAGAACTAAATAAGTAGAGCACATCAGCCTTGTCCAGTCCTTACACTGGCTCCCTGTAGCTAAGATAACATACATTAAAATCCTTCTGTTAATCTAGTTTAGTTCCTATGCTCCACTTATCTAGAGCAAACTCTGAGAAGACTGTAAAAGAGCTGAGAGCCTGTTTTTTTTTAAAATCAAAGGTGATAACCCCTTTGTTTAGAACTGTCTTTGACCTTTGATGTTAAAGCCTAACTGAGGTATTATTAGTTTGTTTTACTATTTGTTATATATTTTTCTTCTATTTAATTGTTTAATTCATGTAAAGCTCTTTGAATTGTCATCGTACTCAATTGTCCAATACAAATAAACTTGGCTTGCCTTGTCGTAGTTTCTGCATCTTTTCCAGATACTGTCTGTGCACTGGCTCTCTCCAGGTATTGTGGTTTCCTCCCACAGTCCACAAACATGACAGTTAGGTTGATTGGTCTATCTGCAATGCTCTTCAGTATGATCTGGTCTTTATGAGAGAGATTATAAAAAAAAAATCTAGAATACAGCTAGTTAAGTCATGTTTACAGTTTGCCACAAGCCATCCAGTAGACAAAGTAGAAATCTAGACAAAGTTTATTAGGTTAAATTGGCTAAAGCTGAATTTTTGGTCTACATTAAATAAACTCCTCGCAAAATCCAAAGACTGTAACACATGGGAGCTTAATGCTGTGATGATGCTTATAGCCAGCAAATGGGAAGATAGTTAGATTTGATGAGGCAATGGATGGAGCTAAAGGCAACTCAATCAAAGTTTCCAATTCATTTCACATATATCATGTCCTTTATATTAGTAAATCCCCTTTTAATACATTTAAGTTTGTGTTTGTGAAAATTCCCAAAAGGTCAATAGGTGGGAATACCTTGAAAGACCTTTTGTAAGTCAAAGATATAAACTAGTGTTTTGTCATAATAAAACAGAGACCCACATAAATCTTGTGGCGTGCTTTCTTATTTCAGAGTCAATTTAGATCAATAAATAACACAGTGGAATCTGTTGTTTTGGTTTATAAACAAGTGGTTTGACTTTAATGATTTTGTCCAATGACAACCAGAACATTTGTCATCGTTGTCATCAGTCTTTGTCATCAAAGTGTCTTGCTGCCAACACAGCAAGACAATGTGCTTTCTTTTTAACCACAGCTGCAATTCAATCCATAATGTATTTACAGTCTCATAACAATAGGTCATCTACCCCAATGTTATTGCACCATTACAGATTCTCAGCAGGAACTCTTCAAAATGTAATATGTGTGAAGTACAGCACATTCTGCATATATTAGGGTTTTAAGTAGTACCCTGGGGCGTACTTGGTGGAAGCACAGTTAATATGTTGTTGACCAGGGACAACATAAGTAGAAGAGGTTACTAACCCCTTCATGAATGTAAAATACTGATGTGAATACCGAAGCATTCATGTTAGTTCTAAGATGATGTGATGTTGGTTTGAGCCTACCTAAAACAACTTGGGTGGGGGTGGGTTGTGTGTGTGTGTGTGTGTGGGTGGGGTCTCAAATAGTAAAATGCTTTTTGTTTGTGTTGCTTGAATTATGCATTCTGAATACATAACTGAGCATAACAATGAGTGTATTACTGTGATGTTTGACTTATTTTTAACTCAAGTATCCCCTGACCTCAAAACTCACCCTCCAAATGAAGGCTAACTAAAAGATATTGGTCTCTCCATGGCTGTCATGCTCTGATGAAAATGATCCGTAACATAATGCAACAATTTAATGTAAGTGTTTGAGAGTTATCTGTAATTCATGCATTAATAAATGCAAGACTCGGCATGAATTAATGCATGAATAAATGCATGACATCAAGTCATGAGGGCCCATGCTAATGAAGGAGCGGATGTGTTGACTCTATACTTGGCACATACAAGAAAAAATCTTAGTTAAGATGATTAAACACAAGGGCCATACATTAATTAGCTTGTTAGGTCAAAGGAGCCCCCAGCCTTATTTCATCATGACACAGATCAGAGGAAATAACACAAATCAGCAATTTTGTTCTGCTAAAGTGACTTTGGTCAGATTTCTGTCAGACTTGACTTGTACTGTTTGATGTGGATATTTCACCCCAAGTTAAATCTTTTATAAGATCTTCTGCTCTTCAACACCTGGTATGTCCTTGGCTGTCAAACACCCATCCATGTATCGATCTCTAAAGATGTCATAATGTAGAATGTAAAGCTTCAGGGATTATTTAGGAGGCCTAAGGTTATCTAATGCCAGGCCTCTTTATCAACAATGTTCCACCTCAACCCAGCTTCTTAAATGTTTTGATTTTCAACAAACTAATTTGAAAGGTTGTGGTAATGTAACAAATGTAAATACATTAAAAGGGTTTAAATACTTTTTTAAAGTCTACACCTGGTTACTGTTTTGAAATCTTTAGTTGAGGAATGCTTCCTCATCCCAACAACTACAAGTTTTGTCTTGTGTCTGCACTTAAACTTCTAACAAAATCTAATGTAACCACTAATTAGCAAATAATAATTATTTTTTAGTATTAAGTATTGTTAATTATAAGGACACTGGGGCAGAGGCTGCCCCATCAAGCAGCCTGTGCCCCAGTCTGCATTCACATGGATGCAACTGACAAGAGCAGTCCCTGTACTCTGCTGAGCATGGAAGCCTAGAAGACATCTAAGGAACTAGTCATTAAGTTGTTCAACTGTTGAAACACAACTCTTTATAACTATACTAACAAATACACTAACCAACATCACATAGCCTTAAAGCTAGCCTTAGAAGAATGGCGTCACTGGCTGGAGGGCACAGAGCACCCCGTTCTGGTCTGGACTGATCACAAGAATTTGTCTTATCTTCAGTCCGCCCGCAGGCTCAACCCCCGTCAGTCCTGCTGGTCCTTGTTCTTCTCTCGGTTCAACCTCTCCATCTCCTACCGCCCAGGTTCCCGTAACATAAAACCAGATGCTCTTTCCCGTGTGTTTTCCCCTGATGACTCTGAAAAGACTCCTGCCACCCTCCTGCCTCCAAGTTGCACTGTTGCCTCCATAACCTGGGAGATCGAGGACCTTATCAGACAGGCCCAATCATCCGAGCCAGCCCCAGATTCATGTCTACCCAACAAAATCTTTGTCCCAGCCTCTGTTCGAGCCCGTTTTCTCCACTGGATTCACGCTTTAAAGTTCTCCGCTCATCTTGGCATCAGCCGTACCATCACTCTGGTAAATCGCAGGTTCTGGTGTCCCACTATCCACAAGGATGTCTCTGACTATGTCCATGCATGCACCATCTGCTCCAGAAATAAGACCTCAAACCATCCACCTTCAGGACTTTTGCAACCTCTTCCCATCCCTAGTCGACCATGGTCCCATATTTCCATCGACTTCGTTACCGGCCTTCCTCCATCTAAGGGCATGACCATCATCCTCTCCATCGTGGACCGTTTCTCCAAAGCATGTCACTTCGTTCCTCTCCGTAAGCTTCCCACTGCCTTCCAGACCGCCCAACTGCTCATTAAACATGTGTTCCGTCTCCATGGCATTCCCCAAGACATCCTCGCTGACCGTGGTCCTTAGTTTGTCTCCAAGATATGGAGAAGTTTTTGCTCTGCTCTCAACGCTAAAGTCTCACTTCTGGTTTTCATCCTCAATCTAATGGACAGACCGAGAGATTGAACCAGGACCTGGAAACCACCCTTCGTTGTTTCACCTCCACCAACGCATCCGACTGGTCCCAATACCTGCCCTGGGTCGAATATGCTCACAACAGTCACGTCTCCGCTGCAACTGGCCTGTCTCCTTTCGAAGCCTCCATCGGTTCAATTATTCTTATATTACTCTCCTCCAATGAGAAGAATATTTCCGTCACCTCTGTTCGTCACCATATTCACCGCTGTCAAAAGATCTGGTCATCTACTATTCAAAACCTCAACCGTTCTGCCAACCTCAACAAACGTCTTGCTGACCGAAAAAGGAGACCTGCACCCACCAACAGCCCAGGCCAACAGGTATGGCTGTCCTCCCGTGATATCCCACTCAAACTGTCATGATCAGGGGCTCTTTGCCATTTTGTTGTGGGTTTTTGCTCTCCTGTGCGCCTTTCCTTTTCCATCACCAGATGGCGCCAGGTTCGGTTGGAGTGCGGTGTGGCTTCCAGTGGCACAGGTGTTTCCACTTAGCCTCATCATCCTCTCTGCACTTAAGGAACTGCTGCCCAGTTGTCGGAGCCGTGTGTTTGCCAGCTTTTGGTACCACAGAGCCTCCTGAGTTCTAGTGATCTCCTCGTTGACTGGTTCCTACTAGTAACTGATTTCTTGTGTTTTCCTTGTTGCCTTCAGGTGCTCTCCTGGAAGTCTGGATTGCCGTCTGCTCCTAGCTTTTTTACTGAGCAAACCTTCCCTCGTGACGCCGTGGTGTTTATCCACTGGAAGCCCGAACTCTCAGTCTCTCTTCGCCGTTGTTCTCCTGGATTCTCTAAGCCCCACGACTGGCAGCTCAACAGTTCCTGGAGTCTCTGACCATCTTGAGCCAACCTGTCCGTTTCCCACCGCACTCCTCCGCTGCTCCTGGACCCATACAGGAAACAGAGAACCCAGATACCAAAACCTCCCTTCTAAACCTGGAACCCTTCTCCAAACAGTAAGACTCACTCTGTGACGTTCAGCTACTCAGTTTTCCAACTGGCCATGAACTCATCAGTCTGCTCTCTCTCCCAGTGTCTGCTTCAGCCGGTGTTTCCTCCCTGGACCTGGCTCTCGCCTCGCTCCCCAGTTACATCTCTTAAAATAAACATCTTTAACCTGATAAAGCTCCTTTGTCTTGGTGTTCTGCATGTGGGCTCGGCATTTAAAAAAGTCCTAACATGACACAAATAGTAATGTTTTATATTTGCAGAGTGCATAATATATAATGATGTAGCCTAATGAAATTGACAGTTGCTTCTAAGTAACATTGAATGTAGTAATTAAGTGAAAAACTAGGTTTGGATATGAACCAATTTGTTTGTATGAAAGGTTCTTCAATATCTCAGGCCCAATATCTCTGTCTATAAATAATTACATTGGTATTTTATGTACTGATTGAAATAAATAGCTCTTCTTTTATGTAGGTAATCTATAAATTCTCCTACAAATCAACAATTTTGTAAAATTATAGCTGATTACAATTTGATATGCCACTATGTTCTAGATTATTTGTTCTCTCGTGCCTGTTTTGTGGATGCAGCTAAAACCCACTCAAACATCTGTGTTTGGGAATCAAATATTTACGAGTTGGTCTTCTAAGCATGCCTTCAGACTTTATTTACTCCTAAAAGCCAAAATTATAGGGGGCATAGAAAACTAAATGAACTTGTTACTTAAATGATGATTGTATTTGGCAAGCAATACTGTAAGCTGACTTTCAATATAATTCCAGGACATACAGTCATGGGGTAAATTATTGCTTGACTTACCTGTTGTCCCAAAATGCCAACCATTTTATTGTTTATTGAAACCCTGCACGTGTTAGTTTTTAGCACTAAGAACGAGATGCGCTTCTAAGTAATTTTTTTACATGCTACACTCAGTGACATAAGGGGTTGTGAGTTTTAGAAATGGAAGACAAACAACTTGAAAGCTATTAAAAAGTGTTTTGTTGCATTTTTGATTATAATTTATTGAACAAAACAAATTGAACCACTGACAAAGAGGTGTTTTACTCTTAGATTTGGTCATTGATTTTAGACAGCATAGATTACAAGTTGAATAAACCTGGGTAAATCTGAACTTTCTGAACCTAATGCCCTTTGGATAAATATTTCAGACAGTTTTGGGAGTACGTCAACGTATCAATCACAGCACAATCTATTCATGGGACTATTTATAATATTTAACCACTCCTTATGTTTCTCGGCCATATTCATTCAGTCCTTTATCACTTTAACCTTCACATGTAACTTATTTTTCCCTTTACTCCTTCATGCCTTAACCGTTTCTCATCCCTGTAATCCCTCATACCTATCTATCATCACTAATATCTACATCCTTTATACCTCTCCAATCTATAGTCATCCATCATCCCATTACTATTATTTATTACTTTTTCTTCCTTTCCTTTATCTCCCTCCTTTATCCCTCATTCCTTCCTCCTTCATCCCTGCCTCATATGTTGGTTATCTTCAACTTCTTAATTCCTCATCTCTGTCGTATTCATTTCTCATCCCTGTCTCCTTTACCATTTGTCCCCATCTCCCTTAATCCTCATTCCTAGTTGTATAATCCTTTACTCATACCTCCATCATCCTTTATCCCTACCTCCTTTATACCTCATCCCTACTTCATTTATCCATCATCTCTAACTCTATTACACCTTATCTTTACCTCTTTCTAATCAGATTGCTTATTCCTAACTCAGTCATTCTAATCCAAACCTCTTTTATACCCATTTTGCTCTTCATTTATCCCTAATCCTTGGCTCATCCTTCCACATCATCCGCCCTGCCTTAACATGTCACCCCTATCTCCATCCCCGCGATCCTCATATGCTAGACTCCTGATCTTTTAAACAACTTTCCTAACTAGACTCAAAAGCAAGCAAGGTACTATCCCCAAACCAAAAACAAAAAACGAAATAACAAAAACAATAACAACCAAACTGCTACTGTGTTGAATGTTTCATTGGTTCAACTAAGGTACTTTTGAAAATCTTACGTTTTATACATTTTTTTTAGCAGAAGTACCATTATTTTGTGCTGTGTTCTTAGCTTTTTCCTGCAGGTAAGATTGTCATGATCTGGGACTCTTAGTCCCTCCTGTGTGGGTTTCTCTCCTGTGCGCCTTTCCTTTTTCTCCACCAGATG
>JAUZNJ010089977.1:34646-49533 GCA_034780135.1 Jordanella pulchra | reverse complement strand
CCCCCCCCCCCCCCCCCCCCCCCCCCCCCCCCCCCCCCCCCCCCCCCCCCATGGCCATGTGTTTGCTCTTTTAAGAATTTGTTTTTATGTTTTCTCAGTGAGAGTTTGTCTCTGCAGTCACCTAGGAGTCTCCTCTAAAGATAAAGAACATTGATAAGCCAATTTAATGTTTTTATTATGTAGAATCTTAAATTCATTTAATAGTTTTTAATGGTTTAAACTAAATTTATAAATATGCACATTGCTTTAATCTGATCTGGAAATCCATCCTCCTTCTGGGGGACTTCAACACTAATGTGCCAAATGACAGTGAGACCTGGAGGGGCATGATCAGAACCTGAGTGGTGTTCTATTTTTGGACTTCTGTGCCATGTTCTCTGCCTCCAATGTCGATGCAGCTGGCAGACATAAGGTTCTTAGTGCCTTTTGTGGTGGCAATCTCTGAACTCGGTGATGGATACCAACCATTAAGGTTGTTGAGCAGAAGTTGGAGTCCTATCAAACCTGGCCAGCTTGTGCGACACCTGAGACGGTAAGCCGGAATCATTAGGGAAACTTTGCCGCTGCCTGGGCAGTCGGTACCTCCAGAGGGGAAAGCAGTGCTTTGCTATTACTGTTTTTAATGGAACTCGGGAGCTGCTAACCCTGAAAGACGACATCATTAGACAGGAATAGGAATACTTTGAGGATCTCCTCAACCCGGCTGACACGCCTTCTGTGGTGGAAGAAGAGTTGGGTCTGGAGTCACTCATCACCCAGGCTGAAGACACTGAAGTAGTCAAAAAACGTCATGGTGGCAAGGCTTTAGGGATTGGGGACAAAATCTGCCCTGAGTACCTTAGATATCTGGATGTTGCCAGGCTGTCATGGCTGAGATGCCTCTTCAATATCGCGTGGAGGTTGGGGACAGTCCTCTGTTGGGAGACACGGGTGGTGGTTCCCCTGTATATGAAGAGAAACTGGAGGGTGTGTTCCATCTACAAGGGGAATCACACTTCTTAGCCTCCCCAGGAAGGTCTAAGACAGGGCCCTGGAGAGGAGAGTCCAGCTGATTGTTGAACCTTGGCTTCAGGAAGAACAGTGTGGTTATTGTCCTGGCCGTGGAACAGTGGACTAGCTGTACACTCTCTGCAGGGTGATCGAGGGTGTTTGGGAGTTTCCCCAAATGGGTTTTTGAGCCAGGAGAAGGCCTTCAACCATGTCCCAAGTGGTACCCAGAAGGTGGCACTTCAGGAGTATGGAGTGGGGAGCCCCTTACTAGGGGCCATTCACTCTCTGTAGAAAGGGAGCAGGAGTTCATTCCTCATTGCCGGCATGAAGTCGGAGCTGTTCCCGCTGCATGTTGGACTCCAACAGGGCTGCCCTCTGTCACCAGTCCTTTTCATAACCTTTATCAACCAGAGCCAGGAATACTTTCTATGTAATAAAAAATGCAATTACAGAAATTAATTTATCATTCAAACTGTTCTGGAAAGATGCACAGTTGATCAGAGAAGCACTGACCCAGCTGTACTTTTAATGCTCAAAAATAAAATTTAAAGGCAAAACATAGGGAAAGAAAAGAAGGTCCAACCAGAAATAACACCACTAAGCCTTGGAAAGGGGAAGCAACCCGAGAACCATTTTCCATTTTGATGTGTAACACCTGGATTTTAAGGTGAATGGCATAAAAACTTCTCATTCCCAACTAGTAATTAATTAGTTTGAATGTGGAGATGTTACATCTAAGATCCTTACAGTGTGTTTAGTGTGGAGCACAGGAGGTGTGTATGAGCTGTAGATGCTGTAAACATCAGCACTGATTACAATGAAAACCAGAAAACGTGTTGCCTCTGGTGGGCTCTGGGGAGAACAGGCTGCTTACTTGCTTTCATGTGCAGCTAGAATTTTTACATTTTTCCATCCAATTTTTTTCCCGTTGTTATATATGTAGAGCAGCCTTTATAGTGTGACACACGAATGCTGAAGTGAGGGTAAAGCACACCGAAATTATCAGTAGAGCAAAGGAAAGATTGAGATCTCTCCCATGATGGTTGCTTTTTCTAATCACGTGTATCTTAGATTCAATTAAAGAAGATAATGCTTTCAATTGTGACAAGGCAGCATTAACAAATGATCCATGAACACGCACATGCAGGGACAGGAAAATGGGTCAAATGGACCCTGAGAGAGATAAAGTGAATGTTACTAAAAGCCAGCAGCCAATAAAAACTGGATCTTTCATCGCTACAAGCTCAACTGAGATGAAAATGAGAGAAAAAGGGAGAGGTGGATGGAAAGACTGTTAAAAGAAGTGTAAAAATTAAAACTCAGGAAGGTGGTCAGGGATTCAGCCTATCTGCATTTTAATCAAGAAAGAGAGCGAAAGAGAGAGTGTTTAGTGAAAAGGGAGAAAAGGAAGCTACAGAGATGCATGGATCAAATAAAACGAAAGTAAACATACAGAAATCCCACAAAATCAAAAGGGTGGGAGTCAGTCCAAACAGTGGGATATATCGCCATCGTCTAAATCATTTATCAGAAGATCTTTACCCTGCCTGCAGGTTTTTTTAGGTTGCAGTTTTCCACTCTGTTGAAGCCTTTTCAAGTGACGACCATTTTAGTCACCATCTAAAGTACTGTTTCATCACAAAACAACACGAAATGTAATGGATCAGTGGAATATAGTCCAATCATCCTGGACTAAAATAACTGTGAACAAGTACCAGAAATTGGTCCAGTCCATGCAAACATGTGACACACCTCTCAGAAATATTGGTTATTCAACTTACTCTCTGTAGATTGACTTTATAAACCTTTATAAAGTAAGAAGTATAGCATACCTCTTTCTTTATAAAGGTTCATAATTCAACACAATATGCCATGAAAACTAGCAATCATCCTACATAATTCCTTTTTTTTTCTTTTAACATAAATAAAGCGGAAGTGTGGCATTTTCACAAAGAAAACCAAAGAAAAATGACACAGAAATAAGGCACGACACAAAATACACAAAAAAAATAATTAATAGATTACATGTAATACAAAAAAGTGGATCAGTGACTAAAACTCAGCGGTTCACTAAAGCAAAACCCAGTTACTCTATCAGCTCTAAAAGTACTGCCATGGAAACCCAGAAACAACTTCTAAGTAAACTTTCATGCAGTGCAAGCTTGGCAAAGGAATGTGTAAACATTTGCCCTCTTTATAAGGCAGTACGATCACAGTCGGCTGACAATGTCAGAGCAGCTACAGTGGATGTAAAAACTCTACAGATCTCTTGAAGTGACAAATTTTTTCAATGCTGGAAATGTGACACGGATAGATCCAAAATTGATGATTCAACGAAAGCAAAATATATAAGTAATTCTGCAAAGACGTCTACACAGTAAAGCTTTGCTGCGGTTATTTTTTATTTTTTTATATACCCACTGGGCACGCAGCTTGTTGTATTCTTTATCTGTACTTTAATTAGATGGTAACATTTCCTCAAGCTTGACCACAACAACAAGCTAACAAACAACAAAAACCTGTAACCTTAAGTGTTGAACTCTTGTTAGCACACTTTCCTCATCATCATTGTGGGTTTTAAAACGCTCCAAGATTTGTTACTGTCTGCTTTAAAAAAAACAAAACAAAAAAAAACATGAGTTTTGCATACTACTAATTTCTTCACATTCTTCATTTTGAAAAATGAACTGTAGTGCAAAGATGAAAAAATGTATATCAAGTATTGTGTGCAGTGAGAATATAAAGGCAGCAAAAAGCCAATCATTTTAAACAAGTCAATCAATGATGCTTAACTGTTGATCAGAAGCTTTGGATGCAGAGAAAAAGGTTGTACTTGATATTTACCTGCTAAAATTAAAGAGATTTTATTTCCCTTGTCCAATATTAATCTTTCTTTTGTATATTTTCCCTCCATAGTCTTAGAATAGTTTTAGCCCTTTTCTCCAGTTCACCTGTGTAACTAACTGGGTCAGGTTTGTAGGTGTTGGCCACCTGAGAACATAAACTCTGTTGTCCTTAAGCAACTATCTAACTAATCTGATGTAATTAAGGTCAGTGTCCCCTTGAAAGACCTGTTTAAGTCCAACCTTTTACTCCCTGGAAGATGCCTTTGTATATTGTTTCAATAGATGTTATTCATCAAACAACTAAACTCTACTACTACCCCTTGAACTGCCACCTTAAAATGGTATTAAGTCCCCGGATGATCCCAGAGGGTATGTTATCGGGGGCTTAAATACCCCTGGTAGGGTCTCCAAAGGCAAACAGGTTCTGGTTGACCGGCCAGACAAAGAGCGCTTTTAAAAAGCCCCCATGATGAGAAAACAATCGAGGCAAGTGATGTCGCCCAGTACGGCGGAGCTAGGAGCCTGGGGTCATGGTTCGTCACAGAGCGCCTGGTAGTCGGGTTCTTCCTCGGCCAGGCACAGCCCAAAGAAGTGATGCAAAGCCATCCCCCAGCAAGCCCACCACCGGCAGTTGGAACCACGAGGGACTGGTGCAAAGAGGATTGGACAGAAGTCGGAGGCTGTCTCCTCTGTGACTCAATTCCTAGACATTTAAACTGGCACTGGGTACGTGGACTGTCACCTTACTGGGGAGGAACTAGTCTGAGCTTGTGCAAGTCATGGATTGTTCATAATGACCACCACGATCAGGCATTGGGATGTCCATCGGTGCAATTGGCACTAGGACACCCTAGGCATGTCTTGAAGAGAGAGCAAGTAGTGAGGATCTGCCGGAAGAGCTTCTCCCAGATTCAGGGGAAGCCTTGGGATATGGAGTCTGAGTGGAGCATGTTCTCTGCCTCCATTCTTGATGTGGTTGCCCCTGTTTCTCAATTGAGTGTCTCGGGCTTCCCCGACTAGAGCAGGAGGTGGTATATGCAGCGAGGGAAGTCTGAGAGTCTCTGTTGAGACTGAGGCCCCTGAATCGGATAAAGAGGAAGACGACGATTATGATGGTGAGTACAAGTACCTAAACTCTAGTTTCAATAGCGCACAGGACATGCCTCAAAAACAATAAGACATCTAAGAACTATGGGTTGTAATGTTGCTTTTAGAGTGATGACTTCCTACTGAGCGGCCTTTTAACTGACATAACTTGTTTCACTAAGATGAGCCATCAAGCTAAGTCTGCATCATAATTCTTTTATTTTTTAATTTTTTTCCCTTTGGCCTGATTTACTAATTTGACAGAATGAGTTGCCTAAATGTTAAAACGTCACCAACTGGCTGCTCTTAAAAAAAAAAAAGAAAAAGGAATTTTTGCATCATATTTTTAGTACATTTTGTTACATTACATTTAACAAGAGTTAGACAGATTTGGCAGTGGGAGTAATACAGAGTTGGGGCTAGCAGGTAGATCAATGAATGCAAATAGAAGGAAGCTCTCTTCCACAAAACAGTACAGTGAAGTCAATCAACAATGGATCCAAGCACGCTTTTAAGGTGACTGAAACAGCCAAATCCTTAGAATTCAAAATAAATTATAATCACAATATTGGTTGAAATAAAAAAAAATCAATCTTGCCTTTAAAATTAGGCTATACTGGCTTCTTGCAAAACTAATATCAGTCTGGCTTGCCAGGCTATGCTCAATTAACTTTGAAGTTACAAAAAACCTTAAAAAGCCTAATCATGTGGGATTTCTCAAAAATGCTTAAACGGCATAGGGAAAAAGGCAAAGTCAAACGACATTTATAATAAAGTCAATCCTCAAACTAATTTCTCTCATTTTCCTGTTTTATTGTAAATGGTAGGGCTGGGCCATATTCTCGGAAAGTCGATATCTCGATATCTCAAGCAAACTGGCAATATGTAATATTAATTATCTAAAGTGCTCTTCTAAACCAAAGCTTCAAAATGTCAGATTATTTTTAGCAAACACCTTTGGATAACACATGAGAAATGGCAGAGGAAAAAAAAAAAAACACACTGGCAGAAAAGAAATTAACATTATAATGCAATAGTGACCATCTTACTATGGATCATGTTATCTTATCTTGCATCTTCTGAAATATTCTTGTTTTCAAAATCTCTAATGCCCAGGCCAAGCAAACAGAAATTACCTAAGGTATCATAACTGACCTGGATTGGAGTATGCATAGTCTGAATCAGTACAAGTAATGCCTCTTTCTATATAGTCTTTATCTGATTTGAACTTGTTACATTTTCAACATTGGAGTCAATAAAAAGCACCAGGAAGAGTACATATCACAAATTATTTATTAAAAAAAAATCATCATGATTTATCATATTAACTTCTATAAAAACAAAAAGACAAAAGGGAAGTCATCCTGGGACATGTTCGGTGATGTGCTTTAATGCTACTTTTGCGGTCTAAAGTAGGATCAATTAAGTAGAAAACAATGTTTTCCACCTTCATGCTGACGATGGTAAGACCTATCATAAAAAGAGAGACGGCAGAAAGAAGCACACATGCCATTCATGTTTAAAGGGACTTCGTTGAACAAAAAAAAAAAAAAAAAATATCACATCAATCGGGTCAAAACACCAACCGTGTCCAATATTCCTCCAGTTTAATTCCTTTGAGAAGGGTGTGTCAGGAACCGATGCAGAGATCCAGGCTCTGTTTGGTATTCCAAAATCAACTTTCTCCATCTGTATTTGGATCTGGGTCAAACTCAAGCTGAACAAAAGACAATATTTGGCTGAATATACTTACTGTCTTTTGGCAGGATTAATATTTCTGTAATTGCTGTCTAAGAAGACAAATTAAACAGTAGAAAGGCAGAACAGAAAAAAGCTTTTAATCTAATGGACCATAGGTAAATAAATTAAATATCTCGCTTATCTTGGACCTCTGAGTGAGAGCACATTAACTGAGCTCTAACCTGATTATTGCTCTTAAATATTGAATTAAAATTCACTTTAAAAATATGCCTTAATACACCAAACAATATACCATTCCTACCCACTTAGTTCAGAAGGAATAAGTCTGGATCATGGTCAAACTGACTCCATTACTTAGTGTTGTTTGTAGAGCTGTGAGAGTGTGTTCACACACCAGTCAACATGATATGCCAATCAACACAAGTTGGTTCAACTGTTAAGAAAAAAAAACAAAACAACAGAAAACAGACTCTCAGCAGGTTTTGTTGTATAAACTGACTTTCATCCAACTGGCTGATGCATTTTTCTCCTCAATTTCTCTTCTCTCATAGGATTCACTGCAAAACACTTATTCCACGTTTTTTAAAGAAAGAAACCACTTCATGCCACCCAAATACTCATTAAAGTTCCTCAAGAAAATGAAAAGAAGTCGCTCTAAAGCAAATCGGAAACCTTGAGGTTGGTCAAGTAAAATTTGTACTGAAAATCCTCACATCTAATGACCTAAACACCGAATTTATAGTTTTATATTTCTTTTGGAGTCTCCAATATTTTATATTTATTAGGAATGTAAACACAAACTCTTTTAAAAACCACAAGAATATACTCTGGTTATTAAGAAAGAGGGGAAAATGGTTTTTTAATGGATCATTACAAAGTAAATAGGATCTAATATAACTTTTACTATATGACACTAGTAAAAGCTGATAGCTGCACCATCTTTTATGCAATCCAATTTCTTTTGACCTTTTGCTGGCAATGCCAACTGTATTTTAACATACCAGACTTGCTAAATAAACAAACATTTGAAAATAATCTTTAAAAAGTTTAATTCGACTTAAACTACTCCAATAGATAGCTAGCTGAAATTAACTATAAAAAACATACGTATTTGTTTCTTTTCTAGGCTTTTATTGAAGTTCAGTGAATTGTAGAGTGAAACAATTGATTTATCAGAGTTCAATACAAGTCTTAAACGAATTTCAAGTTGTATGTTTTCTGTATGTTTTTTTTCTAAAGAAAAATCTTTGATATAAATAGTAATGTTAAGGCTAGCTTGGCATGGAAGAACACAATAGAAACTAAAGAGGTTAAATTTTACAAATCCATATTTTTTTCCGGTAACCTTTCTAACAAAGAAAAATTATTGAAGTTATTGAAGTTTCCTGACTTGAAGGAGGTTGTCCATCTAGGTTTTAGGAGGGCTTATGTTGAAACAATTATGGATATAACTTCAGATGTTTTAGTTAGAAATAAGGTGGCTAATTCGACTCAAAATGAAAAAACCTCCATTTTATCTTAGCATGAAGCAGGATGTAACCTTAAATGAAGTGTGACGTAGTGTAGCATGAAGTAGTATGTAGGATATAGCTTGAAATGGATGCAGCTAACTTAAACTGGAATGAAGCCTAGCTTGAAGTAGGATGTAGCCTAGCTTAGCATAGCATGAAAAATAACCAGCTGAGGTAAAAACCTGGTTCTGTGAAGTAAAAATTGAAGTTTTACATGTGCTGAATGCAACATATAGAAAAAGTGGCGTTCATTTAAAACCAAAAACAATTTAATAGTCACATAATAAAACTAGGTAGACCATACACTAAGATTTATACTTAGCAAAGTTAGCATGTCCCCTGCTTCTTGACTCTGTACTAAGCTACTCCAGGCTAATCACATTTGGAAATGTATTAAAAACTTAAACATTTGATGGTGATAAGCATGCAAAATTATTAAATGTGATTACTAAAAAAAAGCAGCTGATATTCTTGTGTCATCCTGAATTAGCATCCACATAGGCTCACGCTAGCTAGCTATACAGCAGCCAGTTGAAAAATTGGAAAGTAGCAGGCTTGTAATGTGAAAGGAGAAAGATTTATGTTGCTCATGAAAAAAAAAACCCCAAAAAACATCATACCGTTGCAAAAAAGAACATGCAACTCTTTGTCACACAGCACTCACACACTGTACAAAACACACACAAGACTCAGGGAAAAATAACATCTGGATACATTTCAGAATACTTATAAAAGAGGAGAGCTTTCTGCCACCGTTTTTGGCGAGTGTTCTACTGTCGGTCCGATCGTCTGAACTAAGCACACTCCACAAATATTGGCACCATGTACAGTATATCGCACACACAAACACACCAACTGCATATCTTCTTGTAAAGCTTAAAAATGTCTCTTTAATTTCATTTTAAAATCTCTTAATTTTCCAAAAAAAGAAGAAAAGTCTTGACAATAGAGTTATTTTCCTTATGTTAAAATAGAAACACTCTAGGGTGGTGGTGCAATGTCTCACATGAAGCACTTATATTTTTATGTTTACTCCACAAACTCCTTTATGGCAGAAGGAAGGCTCAGGCTTTGAAGTAATAATAATAAAAAAGGATAAATCCAAGTTCAATTAATCCCTTAGTAAATATCCATCCTGTGACATTTCTGGTGTCCACTGATGCACTGAAATACCTATTTCCATCAGTTTAAAAAAAAAAAAAGAAGAAAAAAGTTGTGTTTTGCAACAAGCCTTGGCATCTGAAAAAAGTGGGTAATTAAAAAATAAAAAAAGGTTTCCAGCCTGAGCGCTTCATTTGTTACTCCTAGTGGTTATAGAGACGCAGCTGATCTGTGTCGAGGTCCTTTTGTCCCCGTGGGCAGTGACATCTCAGAAGCTCTGTTTCTTATACGGATAGAAATTCTATTGGGAAAAGAAAAGCATTTAAAAAAATTTAACAGAAGTCTGAAAGGCTATTTCTCTACTGGCGAGAAATCCCCTGCACCTCCACTGCAGAGCTGAAAAGTCCCCAGAGCACCTTTTTAAAAAGCACTGTGATCGGTCGCTTCCAAAAGACGGATTCACTCCCAACGCCCATCGGCTGCAAACAGGTGGGTGTCCCACAAGTCGTCGACGGGCGTGTGTCTGTTTTGCGTGTGGTGCTTTTTGTGGGCGCTGCAGTGTGTGGCTGCAGGGGAAAGTGTTTGTCAGTCCATCTCCAGGTCCATCAGTTTGTGGCGTGAGCGGGGAGTGTGGGCTGTGTTGCGACAGCAGCACTGGGCGCAAATCAGACCCAACAGCAGAGAAAAGACCCCCACACCTAAAGAAAAAACAAACAGACAAAAAAAACAAACGATTCTGTTTAAAATTGAGGTTACTTCATTATAAAAGCTGAAACTAGAGCTTAACCTCAGTGAAAATAAATCCAATAAGAACCGGAGGGGCTAAAAAAAGAAAAGCATCCTAAATAAATGTTATGTGCTTTAAAGTGAAGATGAGCGCCAAAGAGACTCAGACGGCCTTCGGTTTTAGACGCGAAGAGCAACAGCGAGCCAAATGATCACAGCTCGTCTCCCTTTAAACCAGATTCTGTTGCATTTTTCAGCTGCTGTTGGCTCCATTTACATTTTCCCCAGCCTGTCTTAATACTTCATCTGGCCAACTTCAAGCGAATCATTATAATAGTTGATTTACCCTGTATGAGTTGGCACCAACGGAGGAGACAAACATTTTTTAAGAAGGATGGGAAAAAAAAAAAACAAACAAAAAAACATAGATGACGTCCATTTGCAAGGGTTCTGTTTAAGATACTTACTTAATATAAATACTTTGGAAATGCAGCAATAAAATAAAATACATAAAAGTCAGTGAATGACAAAAACAGAATAAAGAAATGGAGACATAGGAATACATCATACTTTTTTAAAAAACGGGCATAAAATTGCAAATGATTAAAATTTCAGAATGTAAAAATTACATAAACTAATTCATGAATTTATTAGTTCAATTTTATAAAGTATTTAAACTGTTTTAAATCATGAACATTTAATCCTCTTTTTCCCCCTTTGAATCATGATAAACCTCGAAAATCTTAACGTAGCAACATTCCTAACTTATTTTAATGCACTTTGACGTTTTAGTCACAAATAAAACTAAGATAATAATAAATTCTTACTCGTTTGAAAATGAATTTATGTTTTATAATCAACAGCAAACATCTGGTTAATAAGGCACGTTGGATTTGTAAAAGGAAAAAATAAAACGTGACACCAGTAAATGACTGGTAATATTACCCAGGGAGGCCGCAGCACCGTACAGGAGAGGTAGCTTTAAGGACTCTGCGACTGTAGGAAAAGAGAGTAACAGGGTATCGTTTATGATAAAATAATACTTTATTATCTTATGTAAGAAAAACCAAGACCCTGATTTTTTTTTAAATGCATCTTCACCTGCAATCCTTACGGACAAGAAGACCTTCCCAGAAGTCAGATCTCCAGCTTGAGTCCAAAGTCCCGATGAGGCCGATTTGTACCACGGCGTAACCATGCAATGGTACTCTCCGCTGTCACTGGGAAGCATAGAAACAGTTCAACATCAGAGCTCAGACTGCAGGCAGAACAATCATGAGGAAGAAAAAAAAAAACAAACAACATTTTAGCCAAAAAGGGATTAGGATTGACCCACTAACCCGTCTTGAGTGCCGTAAATATTCAGCTGGTAGGTGTTAGCGTCTTTGCGCTCTATTGTAACATCACTGGATGAGTTGCGGTTCGTTTTCTTCATCAGGCCGAAGCGGTCCATGCTGACCACCCGACTCATGCTCTGGTCGCCGCGGAAGCGGGTGAAAAACCAGCTCACCTCGTACGCCAGGTCCTCTGTGGGGAAAAAGTCAAACCGAAGGTCAACAAATACAGAGGAAAGCAGCAGATTTTGTTCTCTTTCGCTAAGGTTTCAGGTAAAGTTTAGCATTCAACCAGAGTGACTTTTTGTTTTTATTTAAAAAAAACGTATAACTGGTTGGAGAAGCTCAAAGAGATCAAGCCTTTGGGACACTGTGGAGAACAGTAAAGATAGAAACATGATCAAAGCAGATAGAAAAGCAAATAAATTGACAGTTTAGTCAAGAGACATTGAGATTAATCCCAACATTTATTCGTTAAAACTCCAGAAGTAATAAGAATCCACTCGGGTGGAGCAAACATTTAGATCTAAGTAGGTCCGTTCCTCTTGAAATAAATGTGTTTTGAACAGGTAAGTAAGACAATTTGTAGGGTTGCGCCGATTATAGGTTTATGGCCGATCATCGATTCACGGTTTTTAAAAAGCCTGATGTGTGAATTCAGATTTTGATCGATAGAGATTTATAAGATCACAAGATACGAGATATTTCAATCTTATATTACTGAAAAAAAAAACATGAATCACTGCCGGTGAAACGATAAAAACCTCTGAAATAACTGAAAATATCTTCCACATTGGTAGAAAAGATCAGTTTCATATCCAAGTATGGGCCGATCACAAAACTCCCAAAAATTAAAGGCCTAAAAGTTTGCCAATGAAATGATTTATGTTTAAAATAAAACACAAAAACTCCATTATCTTATTATGAGTGCACAATATCCTACCATCTTATTTTAAGGGGAAAAAAAAAAAAAGTCTAATTCCATTTTCAGATAACTTGATTTACCTGCTAAAATTACAGGCAAACTGTTTTCTTTAAAGACGTCTTTACTTATTTTCAGGTCAGTTTTTACAATGTGACTGATACGTTCACAGCGTCCATCTGATGGTGAATCTGATCAACTGGAAATAGCGTCCGTTTACCCCGATAGGATTTAAATACAATTAATTTCATCATTTTGCATCTTTTTAGCTATGGGCAAAGTTTTTAGAAAGGATTAAAAGGTTATTGCTTTCCAGAGGTATCAGTCAGGAGAGGGATTTAATGTGTATTCTGGTTACATTGTACCCGATTTATGTCAAATAAATCTTTAAAAATGACATATAATCCATTTAAATCAAACAAGACAAACTTCAAAGCCTGTTTAATCTCTGCAGTTTTCTTCTGCTTAAATTTTTGCAGGAGCCACATTCGAGTCAAACATCTACAGTCAGGTTTTTATTGGTCTTAAGTTGCTGCAAGGTTTGCTAACAAACAGCTAAACCGCTTACTTTTCTTTATTATTATTATAAAGAAGACAGAGATGCATGTGCATCACAGAGACAATGACAGCCATGACAACAGAGAAGAAAAAGAGACACGAAAAAAAGAAATTGTCATATTAGGTGCCGTCTTTGGAAGGCGGGTGCGAGTGAGCTCATCATTTCCAAGAGCTAGAGGTAGGAAGGGAAACGGAGAGCGTGAGATAGACGGGAGCCCAAACTACTCATTAGTCTGTCAGGGAGAGAGGGACTATTAGCACAGCGCCTCCTACACACACATACACAGAATAAAAACCCCACGGAGCCTGAGTCATCCTCTGTCACTGGGGTGACAAACAGGCGAAACGGATGAGACACAGAGAGAGAAGGAAAAAAAAAAAAAGGAAAGAATAAATAAAACGAACATTTGCCAAAAACAATCCAGGAAAAAAAAAAAGACAAAATGATAATGAAAAACAATTATGAAAGAAAATGGAGATGGAGAGACGAGGGGGAGGAAGAACAAGTCCAGAAGAATGGAGGGATTGAATGTAATGAAAAGAAAGACGGAGGAGAGGAGGGGATTCACCCAGAGCAGAATAATAAATCACACCACCATTTTTCTCCTCTCTTCTCACCCTCTCTTTTCCATAATGGTTTTAATATTCAAGAGCGACATCATTAAAAATCAGGAGTAGCAGCAGCAGCTGCAATAACCGCCTATTTGTCTCTCTGCGAGGCAGCGGGGCCCCAGGAGTCCTTCAGGACCTCAGTTCCTCCTCGGGGAACTAAAAAAGTTCATCCGATCCAGGAAAAGTATTGATTTTACAAAATTATAAAGTTCTAGTGCATCACTTTGTAAATTATTTGTCAGAAATGTTGGTTCTACCTTCCGAAAAGGTAAAATAAAGCATTAAATGACGAATCAATATGTGAGATTTGAACATGAGGGCTTAATCTACTCAGACAAACAAAAGTATTCCCTAATCCGCAGATTGTCTGGGTTACAATCTCTATAGAAAAAAGGTCACATGAGATTAACATCTTCAATCGGATAGGAAACAAACGGAAAACGAAGTGGCCACTCGATGCAAACAAGGTCAGAGGAGGAGGATCCATGAGGGCCCGCCAGATGGTTCACAGCAGGATGCAGGATCCTTATAGAGATCTGAGACTTGGTCAGTTACAACCAAAGAACGTTTTTTATTTGAAAAACCTAAAAAATAAATCAATAAAATGATAAAAGAATGACAGGTTGTCTTTGTTTTAGGATCTGATAACAATTATTAGTGAGAAAATTTACTGGAAGGAGTTTAATCAGGCTATCGTTTCTGAAACTGAGCATAACCTCTAATTCTCCAATTAAAAAGGAAATATCAAATCAAAAATGTCAACTTCATCAGACTTCAAATATATATGGATTGAAACAAGGTGGATTCATAAGCAGAAAAATGGGTTGAAGAAAAAGTGTAATAGATGGATAGAAGATTAAATGTTAAACAGAGATTCACAGAAGCAAAGGCACATAAATGGACCAACAGATGAAACAAGAAGTAACGGAAAAAAAAGAACACGAGTGCCGACCATGTTTCTTTAATCATCCAAATCTAAAATAAAAAAGCCTAGATTCAAGATTTCAAGCCAAGGCTGACCACCATGTAGCTGCTGAGCTTCTGCTTCATCTTAAAGCCTCGAAACCGTTTCTCTCAAAGAAATGTCCGCCATCAAACTAACCAAACCCCTCCTCAGAGATCTATCTATCCATCACAGCCTCCCTGAGACGTGACGACTCACAGGACGCTGCAAAGCAACGATTTATTACAAAACAACACGAAACCTCTGAAGGGAAAAGTTGTTTTTTTTTTTTTAGTTTATTGTCTTTCAGTAAGCCTTAATATTAGCTTTAAAAAGAATATCTTAGTTTAAAGGTCTAAATGTTTTTTCTTTTTGTCGTACTGAAGCAAAAGAAGCAAATATATATATATTTTTTTTTAAATTGAACAAAAAGTTTTCAAACTTGAGGAAAAAAAACACACAAAAACTTCACTGGTAATTGTTGGTATTCCGATTAATTTGTTGGTTCCTGTGATGAAAGTTTGTTGACGAAGATGTGCTGGGACAGTGCGGGGGGG